>LD351384.1:204166-225043 GCA_001465055.1 Ptychodera flava
ATCGTATCACAAAACAAATCGACGTGCATCTGTACGACATATGAAGTAATCCTTGTACCAAGTTTGAATGAAATTGCTTCTGGCATCTCTGAGATATCTGCGTGAAGGGACGGACGCACAGACGGACGGACGCACGCACGCACGCACGGACGCACGCACACACGCACGGACATGACCAAACCTATAAGTCCCCCCGGACGGTGTCCGTGGGGACTAATAAAGAACCCCTGCCTCAAACTCCACAAAAGTTGCTAGACATATTCTGCCGTTGTCATGCCATTGCTTCGTTTAATAACCAGTTAATCAAATGCCTAATTGACAGGAGGAAATTCAAGACCATATTTGAATAGTAGTATATATTGTCCTCAAAATTACTCTATCACGGCCCAAGTACTCATTGCCTTCAGCAATATTGCCTTGTTAAATTTGTTTTTGTTATCTAGTGTGATTGTGCATTTTTTTCTCCTGTGTGCAGGTGGTGACTCCAGGCCACTTTTTTCCTGTGCATTGTATTGTTCTAGCTTTGTTAGTCATGTTTCATGTTGTTCTGCTTTGTATCAGTTTGTATGTTCATCTGAGGGCCCTGGGGAAGATAAGCATCTTTACTGAAGCTTACCAGGCTACCCTCGTTAAACAAGGTTTAATAAAATAAAATAAATTATATAATAAATATATAAAGTGCATAATGTCAAGTCATGTATCAAGTGGTCATCTGGTTATACCAATTCATTTCGTTCACATGTTGGTACCAAACAAGGTTGTAATCTCAGTCCCACTTTACTTAATAAATTTTTAAATGATTTGCCAACTTTACTTCATAACAAATCTATTGATGCTTCTGTTTTGCTTCATAGAAAACTGCCAATTCTTATGTTTGCAGAAGATATTGTGTTGCTATCAACCTCACAGTCTGGTTTTTAGCACTCACTCAGGTTGCTTGAATCCTTTTGTAATAGATGGCGGTTATGAATGAGTCTCAAGAAATCAAAGATTATGATATTCAGTGCAAACTTTAATCCGCATGAATATAATTTTTACATTTACGATAAGGAACTAGATTTCATATACTTACCTAGGTATCACTTTTATCACGTCTGGAAATTTTACACAAGCAAGGCTTTCTTTAACAAACAAAGCACTGTGTTCCTTATTTGCTTCTATGAAAACCTTTATCTCTCAAAACGGGACACTAGTGGTGGTACAACTGCATCTTTTTGACTCTCTAGTTAAACCAGTGTTATTGTATGGATCAGAGGTTTGGGGGAGTTATTTAAAGAAATAAGTTCAAAGAGATGTAGTGATTACTTTCAGAAACCTAATGGTGAATTTGAGATTGTTCAGATGAAGGCATGCAAACACATTCTTGGTGTCAATAAAAGTGCAGGCATCCATGCTTGTTTGGGGGAACTTGGCGTCTCCCAATTCTGCTGTGTATTATCGTTAATGTGATTAAATATTGGGGTTGTTTAGAAAGCCTTAAGAACAATAGTCTCCTTGCTGTAACATTTGAACTTGAAAACAAATTACATGAAAAGGGTCTATCTATACTTTTTTAGACTTTGTTAAATCCGTCTTTGCATTCTGTAATTGTTCACACTTAATGAGAGTGAAGAATTGTAAATTGGGTCAGTAAAACATTCCTTGAAAGTTTGTTGATCTCTGGAAGAAAGCCATAGAAAGTAATAGAAACTATAGAAACATTTATTGTAAAATTGAAACTTTTTTCAAATATGAATATCCGTCTCTTTTTCAAAATCCCTTTGATAGAATAGCACTAACAAAAACAAGAATTTCAAATAATATTTTCCCAGATGAAGTTAATCGTTATAATAATATCCTTAGACACCTTAGACTTTGTACTTTATGCAAAAGAGATGTTGGAGATGAGTTTGTCAAAGTGCACCTGCACTAGCTTTAAGAGATACTTACTGTAATTCTATTTTTGATATTCAGGTTCAGCTGAAACATTTTGACAAGATGTCCTTCTTTAAATACATAATATCTTGTTCCGACGATTCCTTTGTGCATATTACTGCAAAGTTTTAGTGAACTGATGAAAGCTTATGCCATGTAATTTTGAGATGTTTTTTTATCTCTTTAAATTTCTTGCGAAGTTTTCCAATCTTGTAATTCTTTGTTTTGTATTTTATGCCAATGTCACGTATATGTACACAGCTAAATAAATAAATAAATAAATAAATAAATAAATAAATAAATGGTAGAACAGAATCGCCGCGATACAGATGTATCGCCAAGTTCGGAGACGCAAAAAGGTACCCGTTCAGTCAATAAACCAGCATTAAGGGCTTCCACTCCATGTCAAAATTCATAACTGTTATCCTGTTTCCATCACAGACGCTCCAGCTCGATATCCTGCTCGATATATTGATCCCGTGGTCGATATGCCCGCCACTACAACCTGGGGGCAACTTTCTCCCTGTGCAAAAAATCACTTCTAGTGCTCCACTACCAGCAATTTCATCACATACCCAAATTTCTGGGTCATAGGGACCGTCCGCCGTGTTCCTAATTACGAGCGACTGTGCTTTACAGTATTTACTCTACCGTGTGACCGATTTCTAACCTGTAGGACTATCGCCTCAGTTGACCCATTCAGAGCTCCACGGAAGTTTCAACGCAAACTATATTTTGTTCTTGTTGACAACGAATACAGACCTATATTAAACATTATTTTATCACTGTAGTTTTTACGCTTGAAGAAGTTGAAAATTCCATGAGGAAAGTTTGAGCAAAAGTTGAAGTCTTTCAATTTCGAGGCGCTCACGAACTTCAATCTCATTGCGTCATTTGAAATCGAGAGTGTTAATTTACACTGTTAGATATTTCTTACAATGTACGTAATCCTTTGAACTTTCCGTGTTTTGAGTACACATGATTTGAGAAGACGCTAGTCAATAGTTAACAGACGTGTAGCAAAATTTGAAACAGCTGCTATACTTTAAACTTTTTATTTAAGTTTAATGTACAATAATTTTACTTTGATTTGAATGCGTCTATCATTGAAACCTCATTTTTTTGTCTATCGTGACTGACGTATGTGCGCCAACCCGAAGATGCCATACCATACACGCACTGGCACTCGGCCACGACAAATTCAAACGCTATTGACACCTGTGTTTGACCCGACCTTTGTTTAAAGTTCTGTGACGCATATAGATGACGTTAGGTGGGAAAATGTGAAAAAAATCGTCACGTAGTCTGCGAATTTGTCTCTCCGTCTGATTTCTGATGCTATTGTGCAGCGGCTCGGAAGGTTATATCTGACTTGAAGATTGTCAATCTAAAACTAGGGATATCGTGTAGCTGATTGGCCGTTTAGAAATAATTCAAAAAACAACAATGAGTTTCAGCAAATCAAAAGACTAACAGCTTCCGAGATGCTGCACATTACGGAGCCGATGTCTCATTCACCTCTCTATCCCCCTTAGTGTTTTCATACTTGTCGTCTGTTAATACTATCTCGTAATATTGCGATATTAAACTTTCAAAAAATTTCGCACCCAGACTTTTCTCTCTACAAAAACAGGGCCGACTCTCAGCGATTTCGAAGCTGTTATCCAATTGGGTGGCTGAATCTTACCAATATAATGAAAACAATACAAATAGACTCCCTAAGTGGCTGTGAATAGTGACAATCGACCAATCAGATATAACCTTGCAAACACGCTGCGAGTCAGCCGCAAAAACAACCATCAATCGATGGTCTTTCTGTGGTTTTGAGGCAGCATTGGATCAAAGCCAGTTGTTCATTCGAAGTAAACAGATTAGGAAAACTGATATATCTTGGGAATTTGGTACCCGATACGACTCCTTACATGTAGATCGTTTCTCAAATTACCGAAAATAGAACAGTGGGAGGAGTCAGAGTGAACCATAGGCAGTAATGGGGTCTGCTGTCTCTGAGTGTAAACTCTTACAATATCCCGGATCCTTCGCGAAAGGTATTTTCTGTACATGTAGCCAGGAAAATCTATTTGTTGCCATGGGCAGTAACCATTTATCTTCCGTTACAGATCAATACTGACGGAGTCCCGCGACAAGACGTGCACAAAGCGGGTGGTCTCTTTGCATGGGAAATATTACCCAGGTGTACGAGAGAAATCAGGCTTGCGTCGTTGCCTTTGAGACGGTGCTTTCTAGAAGGAGCAAAGTCTGCAATGATACTTATTCATGAGATTAGCAAGTGGCTTACCATACACTTGAAAATGCATACGACGAGAGATCAATAAAAGTGACGATGGACAGTCGGGTTACCATTGAACCTGAAGGCAGAACCGACAGGCCGGTAGTTCATCGTTGACGCAAAATGTGAGTGCGACTGGCATGTTCGCAAGTTTGTTGTCTTGTGTCAGTTTTGTTCAATTCTAAATCCAACTTTATGGTTATTGTTATCACATCAACACAGAACAGGTGTTCTTAAACGTAAACCCAGATTCATATTTTGATGTATCATTTTCTTTTGATCGATTTACAGTCATATTATCAATATTCGGGATTTTGCGGTGAGTACGATTGGTCCGGTTTTGTTTTCCCTACTTTCAAGGGATGTGCGTCTCTCTCTCTCTCTCTCTCTCTCTCTCTCTCTCTCTCTCTCTCTCTCTCTCTCTCTCTTCTGTACTACCACTGACATGGCTTATCTATCTCCTCTTTAAAATGCTAGATTTGCTAGATTTGAAATTTACTCTTCTTAAAATCCCACAAACAAATGCCTCAGCTCTTCGTTAATCTTCCTCTGGAGATAATTACGTGATTGTCCTTAGTTCAACTCCACAGTATCAAATTCAACCCCTCGTATGAACAATAGTATAACCACTTTACACCCAAGACCTTTATTGCCACAAGGTCAGCCCTGCAACGATCGTCGGTTCAATTCAACATCCCAGGTTTGTTGATACTTTTTGCAACACAAACTAAATTTAGAATTCACTTTGCAAGAACACACTATATTCTTTGTTATGCTCCCGAGTGGAGCTTCTCCTATTGCACTAAAGTCTACGACAAGCAACACTTTCCCTCTTCACAGTGGTCACATGTGACAAAGATACTGCATAGGTAGAATGCATCCTTAGGGCAAAGATAAGTTATGTATCCGCAGGGATGTTTACATACTAATGCATGGGAGTTTATGAAATGCGCTGCTTGTGAAAATAATAATTGGCTAGAATAATTGTACCTGCGATTGTACAGAAGTATGTGGCAACAACCGTATATGTTTGTTCAACAAGAAATCTCAGAATTTTTTTTTTTTACATGTTTGAAACTTTCAGGCATTTACATTAAGGAAGCTATTCCTTGACAAGCCGCGTAATGAGATACCTCATCGCAAACACGGACATTCTAATTTGTTTGTGTGTTTCTTGCAAAGATATGTCTGACGTCACGACGTACCGTGCAATTGGTAACAGTTAACTTTTTGCCCAGCCTCAGTCGTGGTGATAAACATACCATCCCTGTTTCCATAGAAACTATTTAAACATGCGCATAAGCGGTGCCCAAAACCCATGACCCGTGGAAGTGACCCATGCGACATCCATAATTTTTTTGTGTAAACCAATAAGAAGCGTTGCTCCAAGAAGATACTGGGTAGTCGACAGGTGCGGCACCAGTCTTTCCTGTGGTCTCTCTGCTGATCCCTGCATTATCCGAACCTGTACAGAGGACCACACAAGGACGAAAAAGATGTGAGTAACTGCAAATATCTCTTATTATAACGTTTTTGAATTGGGCTTGTTGAAAATGCAAGTTAGGAAACAAACGTTATTCAAATGGTCATATTACTGCAGTTTATGTAATATTAAGACAGCGAAAGGTAATGAAAACGCGTGGTATCGGACGATACATTCAAACGTTGCATGTTTGCCAGTTGTATGCTCTGTTGGTTTTAATTCAGTCGACAGAGTGAGAAACTGAAGATTCGTATTCAGAGTTCCTTCTCCGAACAATGTTAATTATTTTTTCTTGAAAGTAACAGATACAGGTATCACTGGCAAATCTTGTTTTCCCTCTGAGCTTCTCCATATTTTCATGGCTGAAAGAAACAACGTATCTATCAATGGAGTAGGTATCAACAAGTTCACAGGATCTCGTAGGAACTATTCGTGTCTCTATCCGTGGAAGATCGGGTGATGGAGACACTTTAGACTGGCAATTTCCACCCTAACGCTCTCGAGTGGATAGCTTGCGAAATCCGTTGACGCAAATACGAGTGGTGCCTATGTCCGGCTTAAGTCGTGGGTTGCAGCAACAGAGATTTTATTTACAATCGCCATACATTTCTTTCACTTTTGTTTTGATCATTTCACTCGGAGCTAACTGAAATAATATACGGGGTACCAGCACTGTATTTGGCAAGCTATCTAAAAGAAACATTTTGCTGGGGGGACTTGCCATCGTACCTGGTACGGTAAGTCGATCTTGGAGCACTGTGCAAAAAAAGACTTACTGCTTCAGCTCAAATTTGCTTGCTCAAAAGTTCGTAAATAACCATGTGATTCCTTTCACCACTAGACTTTATGATGTGTCAACATTCAGTTTCATTGCCCATTTTGAACATTTAAGTTAGAAAGCGCCTCGGGAGCAGACATTCAGACTCTCAAACGTTTACAATTCTTTTCAGATCTACCACTTGTGGGGGTTTATTCTAAAGCTATTGGTATGAGAAACAGTTTTATTGTCTTGGTTTTCCGAAAATCGATAATTTTATTTTCCCTTATAGACTTAACACAGGAATGGTGGCCATTTTCAATTTCAAATATCCGTAAATCTTGGGTTATTTGTTTTTCTGGTACCAACATTTGCTCGGTGCCCCCGATTTTAATTGATTTTGAAAGCGAATGGTTGAAAGATTCCCTGAGGAAAGTTTGAGCAAAAGTTTAGCTTTCACTTTTGAGGCGCATACTACCTTAAGGCTCGTCCATGAGACGTATTAAGTTATTTGTGTACTGTTCTGGCTATTATGTGCGAAACCACAGTAAGGAGACAAAATTGCCCTTCGCCAATGAAGTGTTTGTCAAATCAATGCAAGTGCACCGCCTACTAAATCCGGCCTAATCTTGTTCTACTGTTATTCGTGAACTTGACCATTCCGTCACAGTCACGCTACGCGAACACTCAGGCACGCCGATCTTCGCTGGCCAAACACGACCCTCCCTTAAAACATCTTGCTGGAGACTTTACTACGCTGACCAAGCCAGGCCATGCGGTGCATACCGGACGGCGAGATACTCTGTGCGCAGGTATTCATGTATGACTTAAGATCTGTCAGTAGAAACACAGTCCCTCCACACACGTGGAGGGATGTGTTCGAAAGTAACTATGGCAGACTTTATCTTAACGGAGAAGAATTATGGAGACAAACACATAACTTTGTCGTGTTCAAAATCGTTGATAATATATCCCTGTCAGAGTATTGGTTTCACTTAAGTAGTCTAGAGGCTATAATGACGCTGACAGTAACACATAACAACATACATGGTGGTACCATAGCAACCGGTCGGAAGCAAGCTGCACCGTGCAGTCAAGCAAAACCATGATTTTGAATGTAGTGGGTTTTGCCGTTGAGTATTTGAAATATGAAATATTTTATTCATGCAATGCTGACGTTATATTATGGCTGTCAAGCAAAACCATGATTTTCAATGTAGTGGGTTTTGCCATTGAGTATTTGAAATATGAAATATTTTATTCATGCAATGCTGACGTTATATTATGGCTGTCATTTGACAACGAGAATATACACTTAAAATAGTACGGTGAAATATCAGAAATCGCAGTTGCAGGGAATTTACTGTAATCTTGTTTCAAACGGGGTCGTGAAGGCCCCGTAAACGGCTGGCCGCATTTCTTAAGTAACACGCCAAGAACAGGATGACTGAAAGGTCTGTGCAGGTCTTGAAGTCACCATGCCTCATAAATATTGAAAGTCGGCCAGTATTTCAGTATTTCCCAGACAACCGATATGTCACTCAAGTTATACTACCCGGAGATGGAAAGTTCACCACGGCGCCAAACCTCTTTTGAAAACTTTGGTGGTGCGCCCCCCACATTTTCGCAGTTTCGTCCTGCAAAATGTGTTCAAGGACAAACTATCAAAGTGCTTGCCAATGATTTCACTCCGACACGATGACAGCAAACACTGCAGGTGTATGCTTATCCGGCTTGAAAAGAAATTACGTCAAAATTAATCATGCTTTCTCGTGGTCATGTGATGAGTATGAGTGCATTTCAAACAAAAGATATATTTATAACACGCCACATACTCATTCCGTGTTGCGATTCGCCAGAATACGTCACGTGACTAGAAAATAGATACGTCTCGTCCCCACTGAATCAACAAAAATGTTTTTTGAAAAGCTAGTTTTGACCAAATTTGGAAAAGTGTCCGGTCACGTGACCGTAGTCTCGTCTGCAGCTGTGCAACAATGGCTGGTGACTAGAAGGTGATGTGCGTCCAGGATGAGCGACGAGCCTTTCTCTAAAACATATTTTCCAACATTTCAACCGCCTAGGAACTTGAAAAGCTCATCACTGACGAAAAAGATTCAAGTGTAACGAAGGATGCTGCTAGGTATGATTAGAATATTTTTTGAAAGAAAGTGGTACCACGTACAAAGTACGTTGCGATGCAAAATATCAAAACACATTAAAAGCTATGACATAATACAATATGAGCGTGTGGTTTGTTATAAAACACCTATAGCCTGGCCGTGTGTAACCAGAAACACATCGCAATGACCCTCGGCCTACGGCCTCGTTGAATAGCGATGTGTTTCTGGTAACACAAGGCCCCTCGGGGTAATAAACGGGCGCTATAGCCCTCATAACCAGTTAATAGGTGTTAAATATGCGTTATTGCAGAACCTACTCTAACATCATAGTGAACACTTATTACCAGGTCATGAGGGCTATAGCCGCGAGGGGTATAGCGATCATGTGTTTCATAACGCACGGCCACGAGGGGTAATAAACAGGCTCTATAGCCAGAATAAAACAAGGTTATAGGTGTTTTATAACATACCACACGTTCATGTTGTATTGTGTTACAGTTTTTAATGTATTTTGATATTTTGCACAGCAACAATCAATTCTGACAAGTTTGCATGGCGATATATCCACAGAGGTATCAGTAGTACAATATACATGGTACCACTTTCTTCTAAAGAATATATTCCTAGCAACATCCTTGGTTGAATCATTTTCGTCGATGACTTTTCAAGTTGCTACGCTGTTGGAATGGAAAATCTATCAGTTTTAGAGACTGATGAGAGACTTGTCGCTCATCCCGGGCACACATCACTTTGAGGCCCCCCATCATTATATTACCATGCCCAGTACGTCGCATTTTAATTGGTCGAGCTAAGCCATGTGACCGATCACAAATACCCAATAATGGTTTGTTTATGTGCCCGTGAATATGAATAATATCATAAACATCTAAACTTTTCAGCTAAAATGTAAATTGTAAGTTTTACAAAGATCAAAATCAATCACAAAATAAAATGGAACTCTTGTGGGCCAAATTTAGACACTTTTTTGAAAAATTTCTGGATTTACAATTATTTTACAGCGTGCGCACTACTTACTGACAAGTTCTGGGGCCCCGTTGTCGTTCGCGTGGGGAAATTTTCGTAAATTTTGACGGTTTTGGGAATATAATGGAAATAACAGACTCCACGCTGACCATTAACGTTTATTTATGGGCCCGTTAGAGCCCGTTTATTTTGGCTTTCCTCTCGTCCACGCCCATAAATAAACGTTAATGGTCAGCGCGTCACCCGTTATTTCTATATTGTTTAATCGCTGCAGACGACACTACGGTCACATGACCGGGTAGTTTTCCAAATTTGGTTTTGCTACTAGGATACTTAGTGGTTATTACGCCAAGTTTAGTCGATATCACGTCGTGGTCTCTTGATGTGACGAGCTGCGCAGCAACAGGGCAAAATGCGGACATCACAAGACCACGACGCGATATCGACCAAACTTGGTGTAATACTAATAATAACCCCTTTATCATAAATGAATAATTTGGGTTTTGACTGTTTCCTGGTGTTTTCCTGGTGTCGGTCGCAGTGCCAACAAATTTCAATGCGTTTGTTGTTTTGTGTTTGGTGAGACTGTGATTGTACTTGAGTGCAATGCAAAAAAAACCAAAAAAAACCCCAAAAAACCAAAAAAAACCCCAAAAAACCAAAAAAAAACCAAAACAAAACTGGGAGCAAACATTAAAATTTTGACCATAATTATAAATGACGTTTGGTTGTGTCATAAGTTCTGTGCGCTCAACTGTTTTATGTATATGGTCATACCAACGCGTACGCGAAGTAGGTCCAATTTCAGTGAAAATATGATTATAGAAATAACGGGCGACGCGCTGACCATTAACGTTTATTTATTGGCAAGGGCGAGAGCAAAGCCAAAAATTAACGGGCGAGGCTTGCCGAGCCCGTTAATTTGGCTTTCCAAGAGCCTGCGCCCATAAATAAACGTTAATGGTTAGTGCGGAGTCTGTTATTTCCAATATATTATCAATGAACCGGAGAACACCGTCAAAATTTGCGAAAATTTCGGAGCGAACGACAACTGGGCTCAAGAACTGAGCAATACGCGACGCACTCTCACACGCGCTGTAAAATATTGGCAAATCTTGAAATATTTTCATAAAAAAGTATCTCAACTTGGCCCACAAGTGCTCCATTTTACTGTGTGATTGATGATGATTTACGTTTGAGCTGCAAAGTTACGATACTTTGAGTTGTTAATCTTATTATTCATATTCACGGGCATACAAACAGTCCATTACTGTGTATTTGTGGTCAGTCACATGGTTCAGCTCGACCAATGAAAATGCGACAGGCAGGGCATAGTAATATAATAATGTTTAACATGTTAAAGTATCGTTCATATCAGTACTCTTAAACGATAGAAGAATGGCAATACAGGCACATCATGTACGATAATTTGTAGTACTGTGACGTCGAACCTTCTTTCACACACACTTACACTAATGTACGCATACATATACATACATGCACACACACACACACACACACACACACACACACACACACACACACACACACACACTAACATACATAATCATTATTTATCTTTCGTTTATCAGGAACTATTTAGTCGGATGTATCTGCGCGGTGATTTTCAATCTCTTGCTTCTTCATGGTACAATTGTACAGGGAATGACAACTGAAGATGAGTTGTCATTTATTCTGCAACATATGGAAAAGTCAAAAACAATATCTGAGTTGTTTGAAAATACCCGGTACAGGTAAAAAGTTGAGTATTCTGGTAGGTAAAGTGAAAAGAAGTAAAATATCTATCTATATAATGCCTTATCAAGTCTCGCTGCATAAGTAGTCTCATTTAACTTCGATTTCTTTGTTATGATATTGAATATTTCAACATTTTAAGCTGTAACACGTTTGAAGTTACGGTAGAAAGCGCCTTGGGAACAGATATTCGGACTCTCAAATTTTTTACTATTCATTTCTGATCTACCACTAATGGGGCTTATTTTAAAGCTCTAGGAATAAGAAAAATTCCCACCGCCTCAGTTTTTCTGAAATCGATAATTTTATTTTTCTCCAATGGAGTTAGCGCAGGGATAGCAACGATTTTGACTTTCAAATATCCGTTAGTGTTGGGTCATTTCTTTTTCTAGAACAAAACTTTCCACGGTCTGCACGGTGACCCCTTGTTTTTGTCCTTAATTTGGTGAATAAATGGCTGATAGTTTCATTGAGGAAAGTTTGAGCATTTTGGAAAATGAAGGGTTTTGGTTTATTGACTCAAAATCGCCCTTTACTTTGTGACATAATTTAAATTTGTTGCATCGAATTTCCACAAAGCTGTACAGGGAAGATCGAAATTTATGTTTTCATGGACTTCGATACAAAAATTTTCTAATTTTTTGCAATATCGAATGCGAGTGTACAAGTCTGACCATTCAGGTGCAGGTCAGGTGCATTTCGAAAATAATCGATTTTTATGGTCTGACTTGCTCCCTAGTTCATGTATAGTTGTACATGATGCGGCCTTTTATGGCGCGAGAGACAAATTTTCATCACCGCGTTTCCATCTGTTTGAAAACAGACACGACGCCTGCAGCAGCGACGGCAGTAGCGTCGACCCCGTCATCTGCCAGCGCCGGGCCAAGCAGTCAGGCTCCATCAGGTCAGACAACCGGTGGCTCGCAGCAGACCAATGGACAACCAAGTGCTATGACGTCAAGTAATAATGGTGATGACTCAACTACAAACGATACGGTCGTCTCCACCGTCGCCCCAACAGGTAACTTGACAGTACTTTTGAAAAGATATTTGTTTTGGAAACCTGCCGTATTCATAATGCAGAATTTGAGAAAATGCTAAGCAAAAGCAGGCATAAAGCAAACATAATATGCTGCAACGCTTACTGTTTTCCAGTTCAAAGAAACATTCAGATATATTCAGTATGACACAAGTTTTTATTGTGTTTACTACTTAGAGTGCAAGTTTTAGGAAACCCCAAATGAGTTCTGACGGATACGAGGAAGCGCACGATTGATATCAACCAATATATAGAAGCACATGCATTTAATCCTCATGTTCAGATGTAATATCGTGACGTGTGTATCTCAATCTTGTGGGCAAAATGATTATTCATGAATTTTTGCTCATTAATGCAACACAAACCTCAAAGAACAGTTGAAACATTGATGATTGCAATTGTAATAAAATGATGTTTTTTTGATCGCGCGCTTTGAATGTCATTTTCGATCGCATGTCACAAGACCATGGCCCGGGATGGGGCCCAGGACTACTGAGAATGCATTACATGTTACTTGTCAAGAATGCGCTTCATTGATGTTCATACATGCCCCTCTCAAAGTTAACTCTCTCTCTCTCTCTCTCTCTCTCTCTCTCTCTCTCTCTCTCTCTCTCTCTCTCTCTCAGTGACTCAGGGTTCTGGTTCGGAGTTGATCCGATCTGTTGGCTTGGTTATTCTGTTACTGACGTCTCTATTACCTATGGCGGTGCAATTCTGAGCAGTTCAAGCGTGGCGACAGTCATTTGGTGAGCTGAGTCATCGATTGTTCATCAGTTTCCATTTTTCAAGTTTTGTTATTACTTAAATCACTCACCTTTGCAATTGATTGAGTGAGTCACGTGTAGTCAACTTGAAACTTCATAATAATGACTTTCAGTGTCTGAATTCATAAGACGCCATTATAACAATCTTTTCTCATAGTCGACTTGAGAACGTCATCTTTCCGATGCCCAACTTACATGCCTGGTTTTTGCACACGCTTTAATACCACCTGTTGTAATGGACGACTCGCTCGTTGGTTTTAGATTACCGATGTAAAAAGGTGTCACCCTCCACGATGTTTGTGTCGGAATTCTCCATCGAAAACAAACAATTAAATCAAAATATTTCCCTTTGCGCATGGGTACCGACGCCGAGACTAGAAAACAACCCAAGAGCATCGGTTACCCATGTTATTTCGAACTGTTACAGTCAACTCAAAGAAACACTCCATGCATGAACATGCCTATTTTGTTCTATTTATTTCAGTACACATGGTACAACTGTTGACGCCTGACCGTATTTGAAACCTCAAACAAGCTAATCTGTCTTGGAGATGATGGCTGTTAGGTCGACTCTGATGATTTTGTACCGTGTCCTGACTGTCGGCGGCGCAACAGTACTGCTATCCGTAAAATCCTTGTTTTGCTCTGAGAGTTTTTGTCGTGTTGTGCAACTACAATGACACTGATGATGTGTTCGCCCTGGCTTTCAACTTGTGTGTGTGACTTTGAGCTCCGGTTTGACTCAGTTGCCTTTGTATATAGTACTTGTAATTATTAATGGTTGAAATCTTTCTTGTACCCAATAACTTTTAAGTATTGACCGACAAGTTGTTTGAAGTGACAAGCTAATGTTTTCTTTAAATGTACGATAAACTAGACTCTATTTATAAGTACACGAATTTTTCACTTTACTGTAAATGTGTGTACAGTGGAGCTGCCGCTCTAATTTCTATGATAAAGTTAATAAAGTTTGTCATTTCATTCGAGATTGACATCTTGCTGCCTTTTGACTTGTTGCTTGTGTTCACGAACGGTTTCATTGCGTGCGGGATTGTTAATGTTTTCTCGGATCAGCGGACGGGTAACGCGGAGGACGAAAATCGTATTCTCTGGTCCGCCGGCAACTTTAAAATGTCCAGTGCACGGACAAGGAGTAGGACTTTTTTAGAGGTTTTCAGGGTGGAAGGGTAAATGCAAAGGTATGCAGTTTGAAGCTTTTGGATGACGAGGAGGCGTTTGGGCGATTTTTATTGTGGGGTTAAAACGGGGAGTTCTCCTGGCGAGGAGTGCAGATACCACAGGGCGGCGAGAAAATGAAATCATAGGGGAGGATAAATGCTGATTTCTCTTCTCCAAACTTTTATCTTTTTTAAATACGTTAGGAAAGCAGTTTAAATGCACTTTTGAAACACAACTAAAAACCATTTCTAGAAAGCGGCTAATATACTGCCGCTATACATTTATGTTGGCTTCTAAATCTATCAAACAACTGAGTGACTTCACGATATCAAATTCTGCCTGTGGGGGCGTGATTATTGTATCGGTGTACATTGCATAAATAGGAGAGCCTCACACAGAATAGTGTAAATATATTTTAATTGTTCAATAACCGCATTGACTGAGATGCTTTATATTCTTTTACCGTTTCAAAATGTTGTATGCCAGCCTTGATAGTTTTGACCTTGGAAATAACTACCTTCACCCCCAAAACGCCAGTTAACGTTATTTGCTGGCCAGTTGGTTAGACACCAGTAACACTATTGGAACTAATTTGGGATAATTTGATTTTCATATTTTTCAAATTTCTCAAAAGTGTTAGATACCCTATAGCTGAATGTTGCAATACCGCAAATTACTTATAAAAACAAGTGTGTAACTTAAAAAAGAAAAGCAGATGAGATTACACTTGTAGATTAAATCGACATAACTTAACCAGCCAATTATCCCAAATTAGTTCCAATCGTGTTCAGTGTTTTTGCAACAGAAGGCTTGATTAGCAATGGCAAATATTCTTGCAAGCAATGATAGTCCTCGTTAGTGATAGTGAATAAGGAATGAATGAAAGTAAAGAAATATGGGAATTGCTTGGATTGAAAACGTGAAATTTCGGGAAAACTCTAAAACGAAGGGGGTAAGGATGGAACTGTAAAATGAAGGGGAAGGGCTTGTGAGATGAAAAGGGTTAAAGGGTTGGACTCTGAAACGAAAAGAAGGAAGGGAGGGTACACACCTACCTGGATGGCCGGTAACTTTCCCGATGCCCTGAAGGGGTCATGATATGACCGTAAAATAAATCGTAAAATGAAGAGAGAAGGGCGAGGGAGATGAAGAGGGGTTAAAGGGTAGGACTCTTAAACGGAGGGAGGGGGGGCGATAGAGTACATATACCGACCTGGAAGGTCCAATAACTTTCTCTGATTCCATGAAGGGGTCATGATATTCACACCATTATTATAAAATGCTTTTGATAAAAATACGGAAAAAGTAAAATAATGTCCTGCCACTTAATGAATTATTTTGTTGATAGAAGGCGGGCGGTCATTTGAGTACAATGCAGGATAGATAGGCATCATGACTAAATTAAAGGAGGAAATAATTCTTACCGATACCCTGACGGGGAAATGATGTTCGTGGGGAAAGTGAAATATCATTCTTACATTCTAGGAAATTATTTGATTGGCAGAAGGCGACCTTTGTGTGCAATGCAGGATATACAAGCATGATATTGAAGAGGTCAATAACTTTCACCAATGCCCTGAAGGGGCGGATATGATATTCACAGAAGTATAAGGTATAGACTTGGTTCAAGTCTATGATTTGTGCATTTTTTGCTATAATAATATAATAACTGTAATAACTGTACTGTATATCCCAGTCCATAGGTTTGGAATCTTAATCATTGTACGCGTATAGAGAATTAGAACTATACCGAAGCTAAAAGTGTACAATTCAAATATTATTCGCTTCTGACGCCTGACCATATCTGTACTCGATAGCCAGCCCGGCCATCTTTAAGACATTGGTCAAGTTGTTATACCCACGGCATAATTTCTCCATTTATCTATATCCTTATGCAGTGGAGCGTCTTTAGCTCAACTGTCCATATGATCTATCGATCAAATAGACAGACATCGACCATTTTAAAACGCGGTCTTACGCGCGCAGCAAAATGAGGATACTTGAGGCAAACTTCTTTCTTCGGTATTTGTCGTGCTTGCGCCCTAAAATCGAGAGTTTTCGGAATGGCGAAAAATAATTATCATTGAAGCCTACCTTTCGGAATTGCCAACCCTCCTCTGACGTCTTTCGTGTTCTAATTATTTCCCCCAGAGCAAAATGAGATTCTTGACGAGTTTAAAATAAAAAACGAGGTACAGTTTTCCACATCTTTTGTCGCACACATGCTTTAATTATCCGCGGGATATAAGCGCCCTCCTTCTCAAATTTGATTATTTCATAGGTGATTGGAAAAGTACAGAATCTCCAAGTTATTCTCAAACCGTCGATGGAAACATTGGGATAAGTCTTGTTTCGCTATTGCATTTCAATGTTTATTTACAAATTACCGAAACTAAATGTAGAATTCGTCTGATATTTTTGTTTCAAATCATTACATGGTATGCGTCATACTCTTGACACGTGAAGTTTATGACCTTGACCTTGGAAATTCTTCGCTTTCATTGGACGAGTGTCTTTGCATTAATTGCACATCGGTATTTCCAGTCAATACCCCCCGCAACGTTCGACAACTGAAATTAAATGGAGCATAAACTTGTCGGTATCGTTTCCCTTTTAATAGATTAGCGGAAACTCACGTTTACTTCATGAATCGAGTGCGAGTAGCTGGGTTCACATTGTCTAATTTGATCCGTTTCAGTACTTGATTTCAGTGGGATAAATAGAACAACGCCGCCTATCGACGAACATAATACATACAACTCCTTCTTCTTTACCAAGGGTATCTCATGAAAGGGGAAATTGTCTGTCCGTAATAATTTCGAATATTCAATCAGTCTCATCCTTATTTCAAGTACACCATCACTAACCGATGTTTTTACAGGTGGTTATGTTGCATTGATAAACTTACCTCATTGCCACCTGCAATTAATTTTGCAATTACCTTAATGTCAAGAGGAGAAAGAAATATTTTATTCCAGCCATCCCTCCACGGCAGGCTAATGCAGCATCCTGACGACTATATGACACAGTGTATGTATATTATTAATATTTGTCTACGGTGGTGTTTGAAATAAATAAATTAAAAATAATTTCAAAAATGAATTTCTTCATATATTCACTGAGATGACTGACACTGAAATGAGTTTTCCTATTCTCCCATTAGCAAACTAAATATCCGTTTTTGATTTTCAGCTGGGTTTTCTTGTTTGAAAGCTCATATCGTGATCAGTGTCTTAAATCTTTAAGATCACAATCAATCTGATGGGCACACTTTTAGTTTCGTGGTTTTCAAAATTGTTCCTGAGGATAAACATCACAACGATATTTCCCATTTTGGTGGTATTCAAGTTTTTCTTTGAAGATTTTTCTCAAAGGTTGTTCCCATTTCGGACCGGTCAACACTTATTTTAGTACGTCAAATGAGCTGATTAAGTGATGGAAGTTCTTGTAAAGTTCCCGAAATTGCTTGCGCCAACATGCAAGCTATACAGCTGCACACTCAACGTTGGCAAAAGTCATTGCCGCCACTGTGAGATAACGAGTTTTTTTGTGACGTATTATTTTCAGTCATCAATGTTTTTGAGAAGGAGAAAAACAGTCGGATGGGAAAGAACATTTTCTACTTAGAGTAATGTTAACATTAGAATGAGTACCTCTTTGATGCTGTCTCTTGCTCTTTCCCGATTGGTCAGTTTTTCCGGTTGATGTGTCTGTCTGTCTGTCTGTCTGTCTGTCTGTCTGTCTGTCTGTCTGTCTGTATGTCTGTCTGTCTGTCTGTCTTGCATACAAGAGCAAAAAACCCTAAAATTTTTCAATTGGTGACTGGAATTTTCGACAGACCTGCAATGTCAGCTATTCGGGCTTCAAGCCGACGTGTTGAGCAATTATTTTAAACGAAGCACTCTATTGCATGAATTATTAGCGTATTACAAGTTTAGACAAGCCTTATCTTTGACATGTTTGGAAGACATCTCGAACTCTTAAAATAGATCGACATGTGGTGACAACATCGACTATCAATCAGTCTTTGTCCAAAAGTGGAAAATATGAAATGTGTCGCTTTACATCCTAGTTGATTTATTTGAATTGCTCAAAAATTACTGCAAATTGTTGAGTTTCTGTAATCCATTCATGCTAGCAATTCAGACAGCATATGTTGTGACCGATCACACTAGTGTAAGCTAGGAGATTAATGCCCGGATGCAGGACAAGTGTACACAATGGTGAATCATTTATAATATGATTGGTATACTTTTTGTGATCATACAATTAATTATGACGATGGATAAAACGAGTTTAAAGGTTTCACAAATCCCTCGCTGTTTTTATAGTAGCAAATGTTTAATATTACTGTGAACTTGGTAATTACGTGTGTTTTCCCCACTTTTCTTTGCTAAACTATTCCACTCGGTACAAAAAAACATTTGCAATTTTCGTGCAATTATCCAAAAATAGTTCCCTTTTAATTTAATGTGTTCAACCAAATATGAAATGTTGTCAAGAGAAATAATCGCCATCTTTGAAATTGCGCCATGCTTAGCATGTTGTCGTTAAAATTATCGTGTTCAAAAGTGAAAGTGGTAATGTGAAGGCGTCTTTATCATACGTCCGTATTTTGTCTTCGTGTCTCGGTCGTGAGCTGCTATTTGTCGCGTAACACTCGAAAGGAATTCTTATCACGTCCACATAATCTCAAATTACACTATTGCCGTTTTAATACAACATACTTCTGTACTTATAGCTTGTGATTAACAGCAATTCATATAATTAGCATTTTGTTCGATAATTACATAAATTACGAGGCATTTATAGGAGTACAATTATTTCCTGAATTAACACGTTTAGAGGTCGATTGTCGACAGCACCGCAGATCAGAATAGAACGTCACTGTTTTCGTTGTTTGTTTTTTTTTGGCGAGACTTTGCTTGATTTGACAATTTAGCCACTTTGGCTATCGCTTTGAGAAGACAGAAGTCGGGCGACAAAATACACCAGTTTAAGCGCTTACAGACAGAGAGCAGATAAAGGTAGAACTTCTGTGTGATCTCAAACTCTCTTAAAGTCCCTCGTTGGCTACCCTGCTGGTCTGGACTTCTCCTGCCCTGGTTTGAAGATTTTGCTACACGATAGCCTTTGTGCTATCTCAGTTTGATCGTTGAGGGCTCATCAGTATAAAGAATGGTAAGAAGCTCACCTGGAACCCCAAAAGCTGCGTAAGAACCATGGGCTCTGAGAGAGTGTGGCGCGGTCTCTATCATATCAGATATATTCGCTTATTTATCCCACCTCTGCTTTAGACGATCAAACTGCAAACAGTGAAGCGAAATTGTACTTGACTGACAACTGAATCATGAAAATTGATCAGATTTCAGAAAATATTTCATTTGCTCACTACATACGATATTATATGCTGTCATGATTCTCCCCCCCCCCCCAAAAAAAAATACCGTCGAAAAAACGACCTGTGTTCGACACATGCGTCGATGAGTAAAGTTTCAACTTTTGCTCGACTCTTCCAAAGAAAACTTGAACCATGTCTTTTTATAATTAATAATCATGCAAAATCAGGGGTTATCGTGTTTTTGGATTTGGGAAACAAGTTACCTAAATTCACCAGTATTTGGGATTCAAAGTGGTCACTATATTAAGTGTTAACACTATGGCGAAAATAAAATTTTCATTTTCACAAAAACAGGACAATGAATTCTTCGTTTACTCAACATACATCAAAATAGGTACACGCAACCAGTATAGGTCCATGGTTGTGCAAGAAATGTGATTTTAGAATTTCACCGAAATGTTGATTCACGACACATGGCAGTCTCTGCTGAAACTATGAATATTTTTTTCAAGTACAAAATAAGGTAAATCTCTGCATTTAGGTATGTTTGATTATTGATATTGATGCTCTTGATCAGACTAGAGTGGTTATAAGTCCGTTGTTGTGCAAGAAGTTTTATTTTGGAATTTCACTGAAATGTTGATTCACTGTACATGGTAGTCTATAAGAGAACTATGCACAATTTTTCCAATATAAAACTAACAATATCTTTGCATTTATATACGTTTGATAATTGATATACACTTTTCTACCTGTTGCATATGGTTTTGTCTCTTGTCTCTTATCAGTTTTAACTGTTCAAGGTGTTTATGTAGGATACCACTGCATCTTTGCTTGTGAAACTTGTGGATAATGTGTATTTAAAAGAATCGGCATATTTCGTTGGTGATTTCCTATTCACGAAATATCACAAAACAATCACTGGTTTCGCCATGAAATCAGCTTCTGTCAAAGTGACCCTCCCCCTAAGATAGGTTTATAAAAAGTGTCCCTGCCCCTTGAACAGTTTTCTAAAAACTGACCCTCCCCCTAATTTCCCAGCCCACCTCCTGTAATTACTGAAGGTTCCCTAATGTGAAGACGTCTTCATCATACGTCCGTATTTTGTCTTCGTGTCTCGGTCGTGAGCTGCTATTTGTCGCGTAATATGACATCAAATCGATTCCAGCAATCATTATCATTCAAGGCAAATAAATTACCAGGTCCAATAAACAGTAAAAACAAACACACAAAGAAACATAAGATCAC
>LD351384.1:228562-265670 GCA_001465055.1 Ptychodera flava
ATGCAATGCATCTAGGCATTCACGTATGGTGGAGTCATCAAATGAAGATGTTGTCTTGATGACAGTATATGAAGAACGAAGACGTGATACACACTCGAAAGAACACTCGAAAGGAATTCTTATCACGTCCACATAATCTCAAATTACACTATTGCCGTTTTAATACAACATACTTCTGTACTTATTGCATGTGATTACCAGCAATTCATATAATTTGCATTGTTTGATAATTACATAAATTACGAGGCATTTATAGGAGCACAATTATTTCCTGAATTAAAACGTGTAGAGGTCGATTGTCGACTGTACCACAGATCAGAAGAGAACGTCACTGTTTTCATTGGTTTTTTGGTGAAACTTTGCTTTATTTGACAATTTAGCCACTTTGGCTATCGCTTTGAGAAGACAGAAGTCGGGCGGCAAAATACACCAGTTTAAGCGCTTACAGACAGAGAGCAGATAAAGGTAGAACTTCTGTGTGATCTCAAACTCTCTTAAAGTCCCTCGTTGGCTACCCTGCTGGTCTGGACTTCTCCTGCCCTGGTTTGAAGATTTTGCTACACGATAGCCTTTGTGCTGTCTCAGTTTGATCGTTGAGGGCTCATCAGTATAAAGAATGGTAAGAAGCTCACCTGGAACCCCAAAAGCTACGTAAGAACCATGGGCTTTGAGAGAGCGAGGCGTGGTCTCTATCATATCAGATATATTTAGTTTACATTTAGTTTACATTTAGTAAACTTGAAGATGAGAGGTACCTGTTACGTTTTAACTAAAAATGATCTTTAAATATATTATGGGCACTTTTACAACCTGGTATCCTGCAACCCAAGGCGATAATGATGATTGGAATGAACTAAATGAAGGATTAGTATATAATTATGAAAGGTTGTCTATCGCATAGAATGAATTATTAAAAAATGTCCAACCAGGAAATATATTCATGATTACAGTTTCTGTAACTGCTCATGTACCCGCTGCATGTACTGCCCCATCAAATTATAGATTGCTTCTCTCAGATGCAAGCCATCATTTGATCTGACCAATCAGCGGATAGATCTCTCCGTAGGAAACATTAAATATGATTAAAACCGTCAGACTGTCAGAATAGTCCAATGGGAATGTGACAGCTAAACTAATTATGATTGATTAGAAAAGCATGCACCAACAACTAGCATCCGGTTATTATGGAAATATATTGAACACATTAAAAGTCTGAGGCTTAGACAGTCTCCAGTCAACAGCAGACAACACTCCCCCGAAGTAGAGAAACGCTACATAGCACAATATTGCATCATGGTCAGGTATGTAAACATATTTTTCTTTTTCGCACGTCATGTCACTACAACAATTTTTGCACCTACAGTGCAAAAGTATTTAAGAGACAAAGTCGCCCTCTTCAATGTTTTTTTTTTCATGAATTTTGTTCGATATGAAAAGCAATTTTTGTTTGTTGACTCCTTGAAACATTCTGAAATACTGGACAGTCAACTGTTTACAATCCCGACCCTGTTTGTATTGCAGCCAGACAAGATTAAACATCCGTTGAACTATTTTACGGTCTGTACCAAAATATGAAGATCTGTGCATTATTCTCACTATGCATGGCTGAACATACACTGTTACAAACGTTTGGACCTTATGCAGGTTTTTGTATTGAAATTAAATCGGCGGCGCTTTTCATATAGATAGGGATTGCAACTTTTCTTTATATCTGGCTGTGCGACATTACAAAAAACCATACTATAACTTTGAACCACTAAGATTCCGGTGTTTGTGTACAGTTGTTACATCGGTTCCAGAATGATGCTTTCTGTGAACAAAGGGCTTTGCCAACACACAATCGTAAGTGAAATAGACACTTACCTAGTACCTCTGTCCTGGGCTTAATGCAATATTTGCACAATAAGCAGTAGTAATCTTCATCATATATATTGCCAGCTTCCGAATGTATGTTTTATTTTTTGGGCCATCGTCTTGGCCGTACTAAAGCACAGATATTCTATAACAAACTAATGTCTGATTTCAGCATTCCATAATATTTTCCTGTCATTTTTCAGGCAACATTTAATAGCTGTTACTTTGGTGTGTTTCATTGGTTTAACGCTGTTCTCACCGTGTTTATGTCAAGGTATAGTCACCCTTACCACAGACAAATAGAGAAACAAACTAGCAACGGGTATTGTTCAAGGCGTGAAGCGTTTACGTAACCCATCCATGTTCGCCTCGCCTCAGGGAGCTAGCTCTCGCCTTTCTTTCCGAAGAGTGCCGACCATGCATCCTTCGATAATTTTCGGATTTTCGCCAATTGTTAAGCGATAGTATGTTCGGCAAAGTTTGTGTTGTTGTTGTCGTGTGGTGCTGAGCGGAATTGGCGTGCTGGCGAAAACGGGAGTGTTTTTAGCTTCAGGAAAGTGAGTTTTATCATTTTAAAAATTCCTCTCATATTGTTATGAATGTATACATGTTTATGAAACTGCTGGCGTGTTATGTTTCGATTGGCGTGAAGCAGTGTTTCTGCCCTGAGAGCTCACAAAGTAACTATGGTTGCTACGCGACTGGCAGTATGATGTCATCTCGTCGTATTTTCCGCATAATCCCGTGCAATTATCAACCACACACAAAATCTCCAAAACGTTTAACACCGTTGAAGCTCATTTTAATATGAAAAGGCCATAGTCTACCGAGACGACCATCGAACAAAAGGCTGCGTTGCTAGTCTGTTTTTCTATTTATCTGTGCCCTTACACACTCTATTGATGCAGGCCGCTGTTCTATGAGGTAGCTCGAGAAAAATTGACCTCCACCAGCTGCCGAGGGTAAAGTTTACTTAAACATCCATACATGGTGTTTGCAACACTTACACTTTCCTCTTAATTCTGTAAACTTATCTTCAAACTTTAAAAACACAGTTTCGTTTTTAACCCTTATATTTGACTAACAGAGATAAGGCGTCTATTTGTGTAAAAATGAAAGCCAAGTAACTTAAACAGTTTAATTCACTGGTTGACGTTGAAAATGTGTTCTTAGTGTTTTTCCAGTTAAATATTTTAGATAACATGGACATTAATATCAATATTTATGCTTGCTGAAAACTAAAGTGATGCTGACCTGTCTTCTGTCATATTACGTCTGTCAATTCACTTTGCCATGATTCTTTAGGCAAATAGCATGTTTAAACTTATAGACGGTGAGAAAAATGACAAGTTCGAAATCTCCGGTTGTCATCTCCATTGATGTAAGCTCGACTTTATCGCGTAGTTAAGCTGACCCGCTTATTTAAAAAAAACCAAATTACTTTTCAAATTGTGGCAACTTTAACGAAATCAACTCACAACGTCGTATCTTCCAGGTGATGATGGCACAAACTCGACGGTAATTGGGCCTACCGGTGAGTTTTCTATGATTGGCATCTCATTAGCTAAGTGTAGTATGCTGTTAGGATGATAGAAAGACGCCAATACCACTTTTAATGTGATTTCTAATATTCATGTTTACTACGTTCACGCTCTTAAACAACGATTAAGATTCCGATATATGAAACGTAACAAACAACTTTTGCAATATTTATGAATTCAGAAAAATCACCCGTATTCCTTATGATTGTATTACTTTACCTTAAATTATTTTTATGCGCAGAAAATACAGGAGTTCCGCTCGGCTCATTCTCTACCTTCATGTTCATCGCAATGATTGTTGCTACCTTGGGCATTGCAGAATTCCTAGCCAATTAGATTTGGAAGATAAGGTATGCATGCTAGCATCTTTTATTAACTGTCCATATATTACAATGTTATAATTAAATATACGCAAAGCGACCACTGGATTAAAAAAGGAACAAAGTGTCGCATGTTTAAAGCCCCTGTGTTTGTATCTCTGGAAATTTGTTGACCTGAAAAATGCTTTCTATTTTCTCTGGTTTTCTTTAAATTCTACAAATTTAAAGGATATAGTCTTTTACTACTGGAAAATTTGACAAGTAAATTTAAATTCTAACCATTATTTTTATTTCCCCGCCATTTTTAAAAACTCCTAATATTACAAAGAAAACAAAGCATATGATGTGCAAGTGAAAACATTCAGCACTATGCATTATATTGGACTACTCTGTTGTTTCTGTGAAGATTCCAATGCATTTATGCACGACGTACAGTGTCTTTGCTTTATTTGCATGAGGGCGCCATTTAATGTTTGGGCAAACCTTTATTATTTATCTTGCTCAAAATTGCACATGCAGTCCCTGTGGACAGTTTATTATACTTTTATAAACAGCCCTCAATGGGTACATTCCCACGAACTTGTTTTAGTTTGGAAGAAAAATCACAAAAATATGCTAAAAGGTACAGCTGTTGGGCCTTTAAGATATCAAACTACATTCTCCCCTATATGTATATATTTTTGTATGTGTGCGTTTGACTTTATTTTATATACTCTAGAGCGAGATCCAAGGTATACTGCTTTGTCATACGTGTCAACATTATTCTCCAAATGTGCTAGTCTGTGAGAAGACCAGATCTATCGTTTCAAAAATACAGCCAAATCGAGCTTGCCTGGTTACGCTGTATATGTTATACTGAATATCGTGCGCATGAGATTCAAGATTGCATGTGATCCATGTTTGAATATCATACTGTTATACTAATACTGCGCTGCATGAGACGTATCTATGCATTGTTTGGTACAGAGATGATGAGTTATTGCACCACTTTTTATCTTATCTCTTTAAGATCTGCCGCGTTATCTGACCACATCATCCGAAAATCAGACATATTGGAATATGGATCGAAGGCGGCAGAGGTCTATCTTTATCACTATGACGATAATGGCCGTATAGGGTACCAAGGTTGAGCTAGATGGCGTTCTGCGTATAGTATCATTAACTGATTAACTGCCATTCTGCTATTTTGTTATGCAAATACCGATCTCCTTAGATTACCAGGTTACCAGCGGTACCAGTTGTATCACTGACTTCTTTATTCTTACGAGAATCGAGAACTGATGTTAAAAAAGGTGTCATGTTCAAGTCACATTGACAATAATATATTTGCAAGATTCTTTGCAGGAGTGCAAAGGTTTTTAGCAGACGTTGTTTGGGGTTCACGTCAGTGGTAAATGGAATAGTATCAACTTCTACGTAAAGGCACGGTGCAGACTCTGATCTGACAGAAAACCTTTACAATAACCTGGAAAGAGGCTTCCAGACGTTTAAAAACAAAACTGATCCTTGGAATTTCAAAATTTCTATCAGTCAGGTTTGCGCCATAACTTAAAAAAGCCTACAATACCATTAACTGGGATATTATAGAAATTGGCAACGCATGACTGCTTTGCAGCATTGACTCTTTGCTCTTTTTAATTGAAAAAATGTAATCGTTTACTTTGTCTGTATTATTTCCTTATTAATGATCTGGAGATAAGAGTCTTTCAACCGTCCGTGTAAAGCTTGATTCAATAGAAATGATGAATAATAAATGTTATTTGCAATTTCCTCCAGTGATAATGATAATGAGAGTCTGCAGTCTTTCAAAGATTCTTTGCAGGAATATTCAGTCATTGCACTGTTAAATTTTCGCCCAGCTTTTGATAGATGTTGCCTAATTGTAGAAAACGGCCGCGGAAAACGGTAATTTTGCAGGAAATTGCAGTTAATTAAGCGCGTCTCTTTCTTGTAATTGTAAATGTTCCTACATCTACTGTGCACAAAATTATAAGACAGAATGCCCGTTTTAGCACTATACGTAGCACAGTAGAGCTTTGTCTTGTAGGATCAGACAGCCAAACTCTGGTACCCTATATCGCCGTATCAGATCTGCTTTTCCTGTTTAAGTCATAGCATGCCAATTTTAAAGTAGGTAATCCGTGACGACACTTCTACTTATGATATCAGTGTATTCACTTTGTGATGATACATCAGATGAGAAAACTCTAAATTCAATGACTCTGTATCTGAAGTTTTAGGTGTACACGAGATACTTGGATCCTATTGGATAATAAATAGTCGCACGATGGACTACAAATAATTAGTACTTATTGACTGGCATTTTATACAATTGAAAAACTTAGGTAGTTGCAAAAATCAACAGATTATATCCTAGATGTAAACTCTTCGAAGGATATGAAACGTTGAATAAACGTAAGTTGTTCAAAATTGAAATCTGGTTTCTGTTTTGAGTCTTTTTTACAGCAACCCTGCTTGGCAACCAAAACCAAAAACTTATTGGCAATTCTCTTTTCAATGCACCTTTAAACGTAAGGATTGGATGAAAAAAAGTTGGGACGTTATTTCAGACAGAGCAACCTTGTTACTACCTCAGATTAATTTGTAATCGCCATCCTACAACACAATGAGGACGAGTACTTTCTCTGTAATGTTCAATCCGATGCATTCATCGGTGCCAAGCTTGAGTAACACTGCAAAAATTTATGTTAACTATGAAGAATTAATGTTAAGGTCAACACCTAAATTCCTTTGAACCATATCCACGTAAAATGATATAGCAAGCTTGTTGTATTTACGGTAGCCGATGGGTCATCTGGTGTGATATGAAAATTATGACGATTTATAGCAAACGTAATTATCATACTTCTCTTCGGACAAACACGCCTGCACAGATCAATTACGATTCACCCTCTTCGTTTTTGTTTTGTGCCCACATTGGTAGTCATCTGTAAAAGTGGATTTTAATAATTGTCAAACCTTTACTCCGTACTAGGAGAGATTAGATATCGATCTTGGGTTAAAGTTAATGTGCTCACCATTAACGACAAAAATGGTTATACATTTTCTAGAACAGTTCTGCTCAGTCATTCGTAATTGAAACCCCTAAGAATACTTCTTGAAATATCCTTTCTCTCAACAGGTGCTGCTTCATTGGGCACTAGTGTTGAATATTTGGGGGAAAATTACCTAAAGCGTGTAAAGAACCGTGGGTAATAAAACACATGAATATCAAATCAACGAATGAAGGTCATTTGCGTTGTCCCTCGACTCCCTCAGTGTTAACCTCCCTTAATGACAGTTTCCATATACATAAATCATAAAACGAAATTATGATTTGAATGTCCGAAAAGATGAATTTTAACAGGTGTTTAAAGTTAAAAACGAAATCTGAATGGTGATTGAGTATCACGCATTTGCATAAGTTACATTGCGTGGGCGTGGCAAAAGATCTGGTGTGAATTTACCATTGCGCACGATCCGCCTACATGTAAACACAACGATTTTCTTTTGTCGTATACATCTTTAACTTATCCGAGGGGCCCAAAGCGCCCTCTTTCTCAAACCGAATTATTTCGTAGGGGATTGGAAAAGTACAGAATCGCAATTAGGTTTGTTATCGCTACGCTGTGGTAAAACACACACAAAATTCCGAAAATTATGTTATTGTTCCAAAGATTTACATAATATGTTTCATGTTGTTAATATTTGAAGTTTATGACCTTGACCTTGGGAGTTCTTTGCTTTCAATGGACTTCTTGTGTTCACAGTTGAAGATTTTATTGAAGATTCTATTGAGTACTTATACTGATATCATTGCACTTTTTGGATATAGAGGCGTTCCTCATATCAGTTCGCTTGACGGCTGAAATGGAATGAAGAAGAGATATGTCATGTCGTTTCTCTTTGTCGACAAACTTAGGTTGTAAGGAAGACTCAAGTTTATGTTATGAAATTGGCAGGATCTAATACGTTGTAAGTTATTTAACCCTCTTCGTCACCTGATGAATAACCACGCCCACTATCAATAGAACATACCCCTTCTTAGGCCAAGAAAAATAAAAAGTTTGTTTCTCATCCTCGCGCGCGTCACTTCAGACCCACCGCGTCAACCTTTTTTCTGCTCACGAGGAAATAAAGTAAATAAAACTCGCAAAAATACGCGACGATAGTGCATAACACAGTGCTGTATAAAACAGAACCTTAAACATAATAATTGACACTATAACATTCCATTCATAACTGTACACATATGTCACTGTTATATTACGCTGTCAAAAATGAGCAATGCTGCACTAAAAGTCAAACCGCAGAACTGTTGCTATACAAAAATAGTAAAGCAACGCTGCTGTGCATTTATCTCTGCGTGCGTGCAATGTTGTTTTCACGTTTTTTCCGCGTTCTTATTGATTGAAGAATAAAAAAAAATTGAGAGTAAAAAAATCCGCGTCACCGCATCATTTTTGAAATATGTCTAGGATAAGAAACAAACGTTTTATTTTTCTTAGCCTTATCTAAGGGCATCTCACGAAAAGGGAAACGTCTGTCGGCAATAATGTCGGATGTTCAATGAATCTAATCTCATATCCAGTACATCATTATTGCTGTTGTTTTTATAAGGTTATGTCGTAGTGTTAAACTCACTTCGAATTCATTGAAACCTACAATTAATTTTTCAATTACCTCTGTCTCACATGCTTTGTCTTACATGATACAATATGTGTATGGCTATTTTTCTCGACATACAGTGGTGTTATAAATAAAGAAACGAATAATAAATAAATAGACAGATAGATAGATAAATAAATAAATAAATAAATAAATAAATAAATAAATAAATAAAAACAAATTAAATCTTTTGCTTCAAATATCCAAAACGGAACTGAGATGAGTTACCCTATATGAACTCGCCGAGACATATGGACGGTGTTGGCGGGTAAAATCAAGTTGGAATATTACCACTTCAAGTGTTGCATACGGAAAGTAAAAATCCGTTTTTGATTTTAAGGGTTTCCTTCGTTTGATAGCTCTTATTGTAACCAATGTCTTAAATTTCTCTGGTTACAATTACTCTGATGGGCACACTTTTAGTTCGCATTTTTGGCCGGTTGACAGTTATTTTAGTACGTAACATGAGCTTATTAAGTGATGAAAGTTCTAAGTTAACGACATTGCTCACGCCAACATATAAGCTGTAACGAAACACTCGGCTGCATGGATTATTTGCTTATTACAGGCTATTAATATAAAGAAATATACCCCCATGTAATTAAATATTAGGGACTTGGCAGAATTTACACAGGGGAGAGGGCCAGTGTTTTTCAAAATGCTGCTCGAAAGTAGTGACCCTTCAAAAGTGTTTGCAAGAAAAAGAGTGATCCTCCCCAATTTTTATACGCAAAAAAACAGTGACCCTCCCCCTGCGTGTCACAGTCTGTATCAATAATATCTTAATTGACATATACTTTCTAATTTGACCTTTGAACTTTCAAAGAATACTTTGTAACCTTCACAAATTATCACGTTTATGCGAGGTTTCAAGTAAGTAAATGAAAATGAGATAACAAATCACAATAAAATAATGTTGTCAACTACTATTGTCTATTGAATGCACGAAAGCTGTAATGTTTACCTTCATTTGTCGTTTGGCTTGCACCTGTACATTGAGCACCATTATTGTTTGTAAAAAAATTATTATAACCTAAACATCAATATTTAAAGTTCCATTAGCTGTATCTTCTGGCGAATTTTCCGTTAGTTTTGATTGAAATGATCACTGGCTCATGTTGAAGAGTGTGTCAAATAACAGAGAATCGCATATTATTCGGAAACATTACGTGCCCGACAACTAAATAACATGTGATTTTACAACGAAAATTTCAATTTTTGTCCGAACAGAAATACAAACTCTGTTGACACGCGGATTCCAACGTAGGCATTTTTCTGCACCTGCGCGAGCGATTTACAGCAATTTAAAAATAAATATTCATTACTTATGCCCGGTACTTACGTCGTAGTCCATTGTCCGAACACGTTGCGTAGCCAGATGTCTGGCAATCCACGACGCAATGTTGTTTTGATCCCGCAATAAAGGTGAACTTGAACTATTAAAACCGCGTGATCGTGGCGTCACCATATCTGCGTTCTCCCTGCGTTCTCCCCAGCACGCTGAGCATGCCAGACGTCAACAAACGAGCTCGGAAGGGCAACGCGTTTAGACAAAAATTAGCAGTTTTATGTGGCTATAACATCACTAATAATGTTTGTTTCTTCGTAAAACAACATTTTGCAACAAATATGAGCCTCCAACATGGAATTTTCCGGGGTAAAAAATGGTCAAAAGTTACAAATAATGGCCCTTTAACAACATATACATATAAGTTAATATATATAGCAAGTTAGGTAGTTGGAAAATATTTAATAGCTACCCTTGGACTATCATGAGAAGTGATTTAATATATTTTGGTGAAATTCCAATATCATATTGTTCACATTTGCTCTTTCAAACACCCTCTCCTCATCGCGTAAATTTATATCATTTGTCACACATTTATAAAAAGCACAGATTTAGTTTTGTATTGGAGAAAAATTATTCATGGTTTCCTCGTAGACCATCAACATTTCGTTCAAATTCCAAAATCAAATTTCTTGCACACATACGCACTTGTTACTACCCCAGTCTAATCAAGTACATTAAAATGAATTATAAAACGTCTATAAATACCGGATACTAAGTATCGGAAAAAATCGTTCATAGTTGCCGATAGACTCTTATATATAGTGAATCAACATTTTTTGATGGAATCCCCGCAAAAATCAAATTTCATGTACACACATGTACTTTTGACCACCCACTTCAAGCAAAGTATGAGTACATAAATTATCAAATATATATAATGTAAAGATATAGCTTATTATATAGGAGAAAATTGTTAATAGTTTACTCAATATATTCCAATGTATTATGATTTGATATTTTTGTTTGAAACACTACATCGGCTACATCTTGCCTTCCTACAGTTGCGATAATTGCGCAAAAATGATGACCCTCCCCCAAAGGCATGCGTGAAATTTCATAACCTTTCAAAAATGCGCACAAAATGGCCACCAACCCCCGAAAAACCACCGTCCCTACCCCCTGTAATTTCTGTCCAGTCCCTTACAAGCTCAGACAAGCGACCTAGCGGCCGATATAGCTCCGCTGTGTTTTATAGAGAATAACTATTTTTGACACATGTTGATGAAGGAGGTGAATAGCTTAATGCAGTCGCCAGAAAAAAGTGGCAAGAATAGCTGCAAAAATACACAATTGAAGATTTCATCATACTTTGAATATATCACAGCGGATCATCGCTAAGAACATGTCAACCAAAGCTATCTGATGAGTAGTGTTTTGAGAACAAAATTTTCTGACCAAAAATGGCAACAATTGCCCCCAAAAATAATAATTGCAGATTTCATCATAATTTCAAAAGATCAAATTAAGTTAATCTATAGAAACCTGTATACCAAATTTCAAAGCTGTTAGACCAGTACTTTTTGAGAAACACATTTTTTGACCAAAAATGGAAAAAATTGCCCTAAAAATTCAAAATTCCAGATTTCATCATAATTTCAATAAATATCATTTAGTTCATCTAGAGAAACCTGTATACCAAATTTCAAAACTATCGGATGAGTAGTTTTGGAAATACACATTTTTTGACCAAAAATGGCTAAAATTGCCCCCAAAATACAAAACTACAGATTTAATGAGAAATTTAATATATATTACTTAGCTCATCTGTAAAAGCTAGTATACATACCAAATTTCAAAACTATCAGACCAGTACTTTTTGAGAATACATTTTTGGACCAAAAATGGAAAAAATTGCTCCAAAATTACAAAATTGCAGATTTCATCATAATTTCAATAAATATCATTAAGGTGATCTGTCGGAACCTGAGTACCAAATATCAAAGGCATAAGATGAGTAGTTTTGGAAATACACATTTTTTGACCAAAATGGCAAAAATGGCCCCAAAAATACAAAATTGCAGATTTCATCATAATTTCAATAAATTTCATTTAGTTCATGTTTAGGAACCTCTATATCAAATTTCAAAGCTATCAGACCAGTACTTTTTGAGAAACACATTTTTTGACCAAAAATGGCAAATATTGCTCCAAAAATTCAAAATTGAACATTTCATCATAATTTCATTAAATATTTTTAAGGTGATCTGTAGAAACCTGTACACCAAATTGCAAAGCTATTTGATGAGTAGGTTTGAAAATACACATTTTTTGACCAAAAATGGCAAAAATTGCCCCCAAAATACAAAATTAGAGATTTCATCATAATTTCAATAAATATCATTTACTTCATGTGTAGGAACCTCTATACCAAATTTCAAAGCTATCAGATAAGTAGTTTTGGAAATACACATTTTTTGACCAAAAATGGCAAAAATTGCCCCAAAATACAAAATTACAGATTTCATCAGAAATTCAATATATATTACTTAGTGCATCTATAGAAACCTGTATACCAAATTTCAAAACTATCAGACCAGTACTTTGTGAGAAATACATTTTTTGACTAAAAATGGCAAAAATTGCCTTAAAATGCAAATTTGCATATTTCTGCACAATTTGAACAAATCTGAAATAGATCATCCCTAGGGACATATGTACTAAATATCAAAGCTATCTGACTGGTATTTTTAAGAAGAAGATTTTTAAAGATATTTTTTACCAAAAATTACAAAAATTGCCTTAAAAATACAAATATGCAAATTTCATCACGATTTGAACAAATCTGACTGAAGTCACCCTAAGTAAACTGCATATCAAATTTCAAAGCAATCGGACAAGCGGTTTTAGAGAAGATTATTTTACCGAAAACACCAAAAAATGCCCCAAAAATACAAATATGCAAATTTCACCACAATTTGAATAAACTTAAGTGAGGTCACCCCAAGTGAACTGCATATAAAATTTCAAAGCAATTGGACTTGCGGTTTCAGAGGAGAAGGCAATTGTTGACGGACGACGACGACGGACGACGACGACGGACGACGACGGAAAATCAGCCTATTTGATAAGCTCCGCGTCGCTGACAGCGGAGCTAAAAAGCTTTATCTGTGACATGTTTGGACTAATCTCGCACATTAAAAAAAGCTCGGCATGTGGTGACAGAGTCGAGTATCAATCATTCTTTGTTAGTGGGAAATGTGTCGCTTTATATCCTAGTTGATTTATTTGAATTGCGAAAAAATTACCGCAAATTGTCGAGTTTCTGTACAATCCAGTTATGACAAATTCAGACAGCACATGTTGTGACTGATCAACTCAGTGTTAGCTGCGAGACTAACATTTTGGCGCAGGACAATGGTACAGAATGGTGAATGATATTTAACACGATCGGTGTGATGTTTTTATCGTGATAATAGATACATGTAAAACGGGTTCAAAGATTTCACTATTCCTTGTCTTTCATCGTAGCAAATGTCAACCTGACAATTATGTGTGTTCTTCCTTTTCTTTGCTAAACTGTCCCACTTAGTACAACATTTGCAACTTTTGTGCGAGTATCCTAAAGTACTGCCCCTTTTGAATGTATTCAACCTTGATATGATATACCGGTATTGTAGAGAGAAATAATTGTCATCTTTGATATTGCGCCACGCTTAAAAGTTTTCGTAAAAAATATTGTGTGAAGTAGTATTGTCAAGGCGTCATAAAATCATCTCTCTGAATTTTGTCTTAGTAAAACCAAACCTATAGGCTTATCGTCTTGCTGTTATTTGTCGTGCAATACGTCCACATTATCTCAAATTACACTGTTGCCATAGTTACAGCATATGATCAACAACAATTCATATAATTTCTGTTTGACAATTACATAAATTACGAGGCATTTATAGGAGTGCATATATTTCCTGAATTAACACGTTTATAGGTCGATTGTCGACAGCACCAAAGATCAGAAGAGAACGTCACTGTTTTCGATTTTTTTGGGTGAAATTTTGCATAATTCGACTATTTAGCCACTTTTGCTGTCACCTTTAGAGGACACATTCGGGCAACAAAACACCAGCCGATCCGCGTCAAGAGTATAACAGGTTATACCTTTGGTGCGTTCGTTGTTGACTTTGTCAAAGTTAATCCAGTGATTATCTGGTGACAGCGTCCAGAGACTAGTAACTTACCCTCACTTGCTTTGGCGAATTATGCAATCGCACGCATCAAATAATAGATGCAACACAGGTGATAAAACTTCGCATAATATTTTTAAAGGACAAATACATGACACAGTGTAGGAGAAGACTGAGAAGAGAAATCTTTGCGAAACCAGTGCTTACATAACACCAAGACACTAAAAGATTGGTAGCATAAATCTTTATTGGCAATACATATCATAGTCAACCGTATTAAGATAAAACTAAGAATGGCACAAAGAAAACTTTGCTGTGACCGAGACACCCCTACCCCCGCCCCCGCCCCTGGGAACAGACTTTTCAACTGCTTATGTTTTTGTTTCAGAAGATAATGTTATTTCCTTTGCCCATGACATGTTATTTACCCTAAAAATATACCTCGGAAAAACGACGGCATATGCGTCGGAGAGGCAAGTTTCAACTTTTGCTTGACTTTTCCCAAGGACACCTTTGACAATGCATTGTTATAATTGAAAATGTAAATCAGGGGTCACCATGTGAAGTTTTTGAATTTAGGAAGCAACCTATCTTAATTCACCGATTTGTTGAGTTCAAAGCTGGTCGATATGTTCCATGTTAACACAATGGCGAAAAATAAAATTTCCATTTTCACAAAAACAAGACAATGATTTCTTCATTTACTCAACATACATCAAAATGCGTACACACAACCAGCATACCAGCAAAATATTGCAAAAGAATTGGATATTTTATAATAAAATTGTCCCCGTTGTGTATTTTACCTTTAAACCTGAAGAGGAGAGACCACACCTCTTACCTTAAACTAACACATGTAATAGGGACTTTTACAACGTGGTAACCTACAACTGAAGGCGATAATAATGATTGAAATAAATCAAGGATTAGTATGTAATCATGAAAATATGTCTACCACACCGAATACATATGCTGTTTGAAAATATACTTATTCATAATAATAGTTTCTGTAGCAGCTGCGTGTACCAGCTGCATGTACTGTTGAAACAAATTATAAATTGCTTCTCTCAGATGTAAGTCATCATTTGATCCGACCAATCAGCGGGCACATCTCTCTGTAGGAAGCATTAATATGATTACAAACTGTCGGATTAGTCCAATGGGAATGTGACAGCTAAACCTATTATGATTGATCAGAAAAGCATGCACCAACGGCTAGCATCCGGTAATTATGGAAATATATTGAACATATTGAAAGTCTGAGGCCCAGACAGTCTCCAGCCAACAGCAGACAACACTCACCCGAAGTAGAGAAACGCTACATCGAACAATATTGCATCATGGCCAGGTATGTAAACAATTTTTCTTTAACACGTCATGTCACTGCTACAAATTTTGCACCTAAAGTGAATCAGTATTAAAAGGGACATAGCGCCCTTTTTATGTTTTGTTCTCATGAATTTTGTTTGATACGAAAAGTAGTTTGTGTTGTTTGACTTCTCGAAACACAGTGAAATACCGGACAGTCAACTGTTTACAACCCCGACTCTGTTTGTATTGCAGCCAGACAAGTTTAAACCTCCATTGAACCATTTTACGGTCTGTACCAAAATATGAATATCTGTGCGCTATTCTCACTATGCATGGCTAAACATTAACTGTTACAAACGTTTGGAACTTATGCAGGTTTTTGTACTGAAATCCTAATTGCGGCGCTTTTCATTATAGATAAGGGTGGTAGCTTTCCCTTATATTGTAGCAATGTCCATTTCTCAGATCCAGGAAAGGGAGAAATCCATTTGTCTGGCTATCACAAACGAAATCATCTTTTTGCGAAGGGGTAATGTGCCGTCGTCATCTTTTACACTGAGTGACTTTATGCAAGTATTTCATGTTTTCTTGATATTACACAAAGGTAAAAAATGACTTTTTCCCTTTAAATAACGCAAGGTATGCATACAACGGATCTGACTATGCGACACCACACAAACTTTGAGCCACTAAGATTCCGATGTTTGTGTACAGTGGTTCGAAGTCTCAATTGTTATATCGATGCTTTATGTGAACAAAGGGCTTTGCCAACACACAATCGAATGCAATATTTATCCAAAATACTTCATCTTAGATATTGCCAGCTTCCGAATGTATGCATATTTTAGGACCATCCTTGTGGGTGAACTAAGGCATCGATACTTCTATAACTAATTAATATCCGATGAAAGAATTACATGATATTTTTTCCTGTTATTTTTCAGGCAATTATTGATAGTTGTTACTTTGGTATGTCTCATTGGTTTAACGCTGTTTCTACCGTGTCTAGGTATGGTCACCATTATACGCTAGCCAGTAGCCGGTATTCTAAACACGATTGTAACTAATTTGGGATAATTGGATAAAGAACTAATGTCGGCTTAATCTGCTAATGTAAACTCTCTGCTTTTCTCTTGAAGCAATGCACTTGTTTTTATGAGTACTTTGTAATATTGCAACAATCAGCTATAGGGCACCCAACAATTTTAATATAGATCCAATTTTCTCAAATTAGTTCCATTCGTGTTTCTATGAGATAGCTCAAAAATTCGACTTCACCAGCTGTCGGGGGTGAAGTTTACATAAACATCCACACATGGTGTTTGCTACACTTACAATTGTGCCTTAATGTTCTGTCTGTAAACTTAGCTCCAACCTCTACAGAAAACAAGGTTTCTTCTTTAACCCTTACATCTGGCCAACAGACAAAAATGCGTATTTTTGTATGAGAATTAAAACCTGGTAAGTTAATATACACAGCTTAATTCACTGGCTGAGGTTCAAAACATCTTAAATACATTTGCTAAGTGTTTGTCTAGTTACATATTAAAAATGGCATCGACATTACTATTAATATTTATGGGGTGACGCTGACCCGTCTTCTGCCATATTACTGCTATCAATTCAGTTCCCAACGATTGTTTGGGCAAATAGCTTGTTAATTTATGGACGGTGAGAACAATGACAAAATGACAAATTTTAAATCTCGTTGTTTAATGAAAACTCGACTTTATGGACTAGTTAAGCTTATTTGCTTATTTAAAAAAAGATAAAGTTTTGCCACAATGTCAACTTTAACGACATAAACTCATAAAGTCGTATCTTCCAGGTGATGGTGGCACAAACGCGACAGAAGCTCCTGGTGAGTTTTTTTTTATAATTGACATTTAAATACCCAACGATAGCATGGTGTTAGGATAAGTTCATGCCGTTCAGTAGAAACAATGATTAAAAATTGGCAAATTAATATGCATATCAACATGGATCAGAAATGAATGACCTTCTAGTCATCATAGAGGACGCCGCAATACTTTTAATGTTTTAATGTGAAATAATAATTTTCATGTTAACGTTCAGACGCTTTGACAAAGATTAAGATTCGGATGTATGTAACTTTACATATAAAATTTGTTACATGATATTTATGAATTCAGATAAAATCAGCCGTATCTCTTATAATTGTATTTCGTGACCTTCAAATATATTTTTCCTACTCACAGAAAATACAGGAGTCCTGCTCAGCTCATTCTCAATCTTCACGTTCATTGCTACGATAGTTGCTACCTTGGGTATTGCAGAACTCCTAGCCAATTAGAATTGGAAGATAAGGTATGCATGCATGCATTTTTTATTAATGTCCGTATATTGCAGTGTCATAATTTGATTTAATATACAAAAAGCGAAACGAAGTGTCGTATGTGTAAGATATCAAACTGCATTCTCCACTACATGTATAAATTTTTGTATATGTGCGTGTCTCTTTACTATACCTGGAACGAGACCCACGTCTGTGCTGTGTTCTACGTGCCAACATTTGTCTCCAAATGTTCCTTCATTCAACGCTCAGTGTATTTTGATAAATATCGTACGCACGTGATTGAAGCTTACACATTATCCCTCCTCCAAGACTTTCAATTTGAATGTTATACGACAATATGAATACTACACCGCATGAGACATATCTAATGTGCAATGTTTGGTACAGAGATTATGAGTTATCGCACTACTTTGTTTATTCCTTTCTCTTTAAGATCTGTCGCGTTATCTGGTCACATCATCCAAAAATCAGACGTATTGGATGTGGATGGAAAGCGACAGTAGTCTCTTACTTTTTTCAATACGACGATAATGGCCGTATAGGGTACCAGAGTTGAACTAGATGGTGTTCTGCTTGTATTATCACCTTATTAACTGAATTATTAACTGAATTCTGCCAAACAGATATGCAAGTACCGACTTCCTTAGATTACCAGGTTACAAGCCGTACCAGTCGTATTACTGACTTTGCTATTCTGACGAGAATGGAGAACTAATGTTACAAAAGTCGTCATGTTCAAGTCACATTGACAATAATATATTCGCAAGATGCTTTGTAGATTTTGTTTCGGGCTCACCTCAGTGGTAACTTGTAAGTAAAGACATGGTCCAGACACTGATCTGACAGAAAACCTTTGCAATAACCTTGAAACTGGCTACACTGCTCCTTGGCATTTCAAAATTGCGATCAGTCATGAGGTTTGCACAAAAACTTGAGAAAACCCACAACTGTCGTTAACAGGTATATTATGAGAAAAATTGCAGCATTAACTGTTTCTTCACTTTAATGAAAGAAATAATTTTTGGGATAATTTTTGTGGCCATCCCTGTGTAGCTTAATTCAATAGTAGCTGTGAATAATAGAAGTTGTTGGCACTTTGCTACAGTTTAAATGATAATCAGAGTCTGTAGCCTTTCAAAGTGTTAAATGTGGCTTCTAGAATATGCAGTCATTGTACTGTTTTAACTTGAGCCAAGCTTTTGATAGATGTTGCCCTATTGCAGACAGCGGCCACGGAAAACGATGATAATTTTGTAGGAAATTACAGATCTCACATGTTATTGTAAATTCCTCAAATTACTGTACACACAACTACAAAACAGAATGCCCGTTTAAACACTATGCATAGTGCATATGCTAGAGTTTTGTTTAATAGCATCAGATAGCCAAACTCTTGCACCCTATGTCGCCGTATAGTCAGATCTGTTTTTCCTGTTTAAGTCATAGCAAGCTAATTTTAAAGTAGATTATCCATGACGACACTTCTACTCATAATATCAGTGTTTTCACTTTGTGATGATACATCAGATGAGAAAACTCTGAATTCAATGACTCTGTATCTGAAGTTTTAGGTGTACACGAGATACTTGGATCCTATTGGATAATTAACAGTCACATGACAGACTGCAAGTGATCAGTACTTATTGACTGGCATTTTATACAATTGAAAGACTAGGGTAAAAATTCAACATTCAACAGATTATATTCTAAATGTAAAATCTTTGAAGAATATATGAATCGTTGAATAAACGTTAGTTGTCCAAAATTGAAGTGTGGTCTCTATCTTTTGAGTCTTTCTTAAGAGCACCTTGCTTTGCAACCAGAACTCAAACTTATTTGCAACTCTCTTTTAAATTAACCTTTAAAAGTAAGGACTTAAATGAAAATGATAAGTTGAGACGTCATATCAGATACAGTAAACGATGCTAGGAGCTGACAAAATAACCTTTCTCTCCTGGGAATACAGCTACATGTTACCGTCTACGGGGCGTGGATATTTAATATTTCGAAAAAAAAACAACCAAAGATGTAAAAGACACAAGAATATCGAATAAGGAATGAAGGTCATGACTTTGGACTTCAAACTCCCTCCGCATTAACTTCCCCGAATGAAATTTTCCATGTGCTTTAATCATATTACGAAATTGTGATTTGAACTTCCGAAAATGCGATTTTAACAGGGTTTGAAGATCAAAAGAAAATCTGAATGGCGAATAAGTATCATGCATGTTCACAATTTCCATTGTATAACAGTGGCAAAAAACTGGTGTGAATTAAAGTTTGCGCACCGAAGTCTAAATAAGGCTCCACGTAAACGTAATGTTTTTCTTTTGTCGTAATTATCCGTGGGCTCTAAGCGTCCTCATTCTCAAACTTGATAATTTCGTAGGTTATGGTAAAAGTACAAAATCTCAAAGTTATTCTCAAAACACGGTAGATGGAAAAATTAGTATAAGTCTGTTATCGCTACCATATTGCAATTTTATATACACAAATATGCCAAACGTAATATTTTCCTGCCTCTGCAATAAATACCTGAACGTAGAATATACTCTTGGTATGTATGTGAACATTAAAAGATTAGTTGAAGATTCTATTAAAGAGTTATGCTCATTTTACTGCGCGTTCTTGGAGGCACTCACATCAATCCGCTTGTCAACTGAAATCGCATTGCGAGAAGAGACATGTCAGTATCGTGTCCCTTTGTCGAAAAAAGAGTCTAGTTTACTTCATGAATTGTGTGAAAGTGGTAGGATTTAAACTGTCTTAAGGTATTGGATCCTCTCCATTACTTGAATCATGTAGGATGAATAACCATGCCGCCTATCGATAAGACATACCCCAGTCTTCTTTTATAAGGGCATCTCAATGTGTGTAAAACGATTATTCTCGACCTATGGTTGTGCTATAAATGACTGACTGACTGACTGACTGACTGACTGAATGAATGAATGAATGAATGAATGGATGGATGAATGAATGAATGAATAGCTAATATCGTGACCAGTGTCTTCAATCTTTCGGGTTACAATCGATCAGATGGACACACTTTTAGTTTAGTATTCAAAAATTTTATTGAAGATAAATCGCAACAGTATTCTCCATTTTGGGCCGATCAGCAGCTATAGTATGCAACATGAACTGATTAAGCGATGAAAGTTCAAGTAAAGTTCAACACACTGCTCGAGCCAACACATGCAAGAAGCTGTACATCTGTATACTCGACGTCGGGAAAAGTCATTGCCACTGTGAGATAACGGTTTTGTTATGTATTATATTTCAGTCATTAATGCTTCTTGAGACGGGTACGAACATTTTTTACTTCAGAGTAATGTAACATCAGAGTCTCTTGCCGTGTCCTGATTGGTCAGTTTTCCCGTTGATGTGTCTGTCTGACTGTTATGTTGCAGACAGAAGCAGAAACCAAATCCAAAACAAAACAACCCACAAGGACAAACAAACCAACCTCTAAATTTTTATCGACAGTGACTGGAATTTTCAACAGATTGGCAATTCAGCTATTTGGGCTCAAAGCCAATCGGGTGAGAAATCACAACTAAACACTAAACCGCATGAATTATTGGCGTACTACAAGCTGTACAAGCTTAGAGAGGCATTATATTCGACATGTTTGAATAAAACCCGTAATGTTAAAAATAGCTCGGCACGTGGTGACAACGTCGACTTTCAATCACTCTTTGTCATAAAGCGGAAAAATATGTATATCCTAGTTGATTTATTTGAATTGCGCAAAAATTACAGCAAATTGTTGAGTTTCAGTCTAATCCATTCATGCTAGCGAATCAGACAACACATGTTGTGACCGATCATCTCAGTGCAATGCCCGGACATAGAACAGGGGTTCATAATTGTGAATCACATGTAACACGATCGGTATACTTTTTCAGGTTTCACTATTTCCTTATCTTTCATCGTAGCAAACGTTTACTATTATTGTGAACCGTTTTAATGCAATTACATCTGTAGTTATTGCATGTGATCAACAGAAATTCACATAATAAATGCATTTATACGAGGTCACTTATTTCATGAATAAACGCGTCAAGAGGTCGATTGTCGACAGCACCGCCGATCAATAGAGAACGTTACTGTTTTCGTTGTTTCTTTGTGAATTTTGGCATAATTTGACAATTTAGCCTCTTATGGCTATCAGTTTGAGAGGACGTAAGTCTGACAACAAAGTATAGCGGCTGACCCGCTTACAGATAGAGATTAGAAAAAGGTAGAACTTCACTGTGTGTTCTTAGCCTTTCTCAAAGTCCCTCGTTGGCTACTGTGCTTGTGTGGCCTGCCCTGACTTGAAGCTTCCGCTACACGTTAGCTAGCCTTTGTGCTACCTCAGTTAGACTGTTGAGGGATCATCGGTATAGGGCAATGGTAGGAAACTATCGGTATAGGGCAATGGTAAGAAACTCACGTAAAAACTAAAAAAGCTGCGTAAGAACCATGCGCTTTTAGCAAGTCCCGCGTGATCTCTATCATATCAGATGTACACACTCTAGATGATCACACTGCAAACGTTTGTGCGCAGTTCATACTGCGCAGCGAAGCCGCACTTAACTGTCAGTTTAATCTAAGATATTTCATTTGCTCACGACTTTCGATACTACATTCTGTCACGATAGCGAAAAATATATACCGCCGAAAACGACTTTTCTTAACACATGCCTTGAATGATAGAATTTCAACTGTCGCTCAACATTTCCTAAGGAAATATTAAACCATGCCCCGTCGTAATTAAATGTAAAAATCAGGGATCAGCATGCGAAGTTTTTGAAGTTTTGGAGGTAAATTGCCTAAATTCGCAGATCCGTTGAATTCAAAGTGGTCAATGTGTTCCGTGTTAACACGATTGGGATAGATGAAATTTCCATTTTCACAGAAACAAGACAATGAATTCTGCATTTAGTTCACAAGCTTACAAACAACTGCGTACCAGCAAAGTATTGCAAAACATTTGAGTATTTATCAAAACGACCCCCGTGGCGTATTTTACCTTTATTTTACCTATTGTATTTTATTTTTTATTTTATTGTACCTATTGTATTGTAGTTTACCTATTCTATTTATACATGCAATAGGGACTTGTACAACGTTGTATCTAGCAACTGAAGGCGAACACGGGGATTGAACTTAAGTAAATCATGGACTGGTCTGTAATTGTAAAAATATGTCTGTCGCACCGAATGCATATGTTTTTTTTAAATATCTACCCTGGAAATTCATTTCATTATTAAGCTTATAGTTTCTGCAGCAGCTGCGTGTACCCGCATCCGTCATACTGTCCCAACTAATTGTAAAGTGCTTCATTCAGATGCAAGGCATCGTTTGCTCGGACCGATCAGTGGGCAGAGCTCTAGGTAGGAAACATTAATATAATTAAAACCCCACCAGACTGTCAGAGTAGTCCAATAGGAATGTGACAGCTGAACCAATTATGATTGATTAGAAATACATGCACAAACGACTAGCATCCGGTAATTCTGGAAATATATTCAACATATTGAAAGTGTAGGGCTCAGACAGTCTACCAATCAACAGCAGACAACACTCACCCGAAGTAGAGAAAATCTACACCTATATAACAATATTGCATCAAGATCAGGTTTTAGTGATTTATTTATTTTCCTTTTCATCATATCACCGCCACAATTTCTGCACCTAAAGTGAAATAGTATTAAACGCATGTGGTATGCATACAGAAGATGTTGGTCGGTGACTGTGATGAGACACCGCATCAATTATACGATAATACCGCTAGGTTTCCGATTGTACTGGCCTTTGAAGTATCAGCTTTGCTAATTCATAGTGACTCTTAGCATTAAGTAAAATAGACACGTGACCTTACCTCTGTACTGTGCTGTATGCAATATTTTTGCAATATGCACTTAATTACCAAAGGTGTTTGGACAAGTTAATGCCATTTAGCAGTAAATAAACAATTGGAAATATACAAATACCTATGTGTAGGGGCATGGATAAAAAAAAGAATGAAGTTGTATAGGCATCACAGAGAGGAAGACGCCCTTATCACTTTTACATATAATGAGACTTTCAGGTTTACCTATAGACGCTTTGACAACGATTTAAACTCTGGATCAATAACTTGACTTAATAAATTTTTTTAATGATTTTTATAAATTTAAGGAAAATCGCCTGCCTTTCTTATGTTTATACTTCATGACCTCATATCGAGTGTTTTTCTTCTCACAGGATTAATTCTCAGGAAACCGCTTAGCTCATATTTTACCTTCACTTCCATTGCAATGATTGTTGCTGCCGTTGGTATCGCAGACCGCCTAGCTAATTAGCATTTGGAAGTTATGCCAATTTGTTTTATTGCCTTGCTGTATAGTCACAGTTTGATTTAATACATTTAATATAATATTTCATTTAAATAGAGATTGTGGGCCTTTTCACCGCTTTTTTATTCTGTTTCTCCCCAAGATCTGTCGCATCATCTGGTCACAATACCGGAAAATAAGACATACTGGAATGGCGACAGTGGTCGTCCTCTTTTGCAAACTGACGAATATGGTCGGGTGGTGTACGAGAGTTATCTAGATGCTGTTTTGCGTGTACTATCTAGGTTACCAGCAGTTATTAAATTAAGCTACACACGGACGGTTACAAAAACGTTTTATCTAAAAAATCGAGAAGACTACAGACAGTGAAAACGATTACATTTCTTTCATTTACGTACAACTACGTTAATCTCGCGAGAATCGAGAACTAATGTTACAAAAGTTGTCATGTTTAAGTCAAACTGACAACAATATATTCACAAAACGTTTTGCAGTAGTGCAAAGGTTTTCAACAGACTTTGTTTCGGGTTCACGTCAGTGGTAATAGGGATAGTATGAACTTGTACATAAAGACACAGTAAAGATTTTCTCTGTTTCTGTTTAAGTCATAGCATTTCCATTTCAAGCTACGTAATCCATGACACTTCTATAAATGATATCAGTGTTTCTATCTTTGTGATGATACATAAGCTAAGACAACTTTCGATATGCATCTGAAGTTTTCTTTGTACAGGAGGTGAGTGGGGCCTAATAGATAATGAACAGTCACACGACGGACCATAAATAATGAATACTTATTTGGCTGGCATTTATACAGTTGAAAGACTAAGGTAGTTGTAAAAGTTTGAACAGTTGTTTTGTAGATTTGAAATCTTTGAAGGATGATTAATCGTTAAATAAACTTTAGTTGTCAAAAATTGAAGAGTGCTTTCTGTTTTGCATCCTTTATTTTTACAGTAACTACGCTGATTAAGCGTAAAGCAATAATATTTGCAACTCTTCACAAGTTAACGTTTAAATTAAAGGGATTGATGATAATAGGTTTAGATGTTATATCAGACATTAAAAGTTTACCATACGCAGAGCTGCCTTATGACACAGAGTAACATATAGACAGAGTCGCAACACTTGCATGTCTTTTGTTCCATGGTCGTCTCGGTAGACTATTGGCTTTTCATATTAAAATGAACTCCAAAGGTGTTAAACTTTTTGGAGGCTTTGTTTGTGGTTGATAATTAGACGAGATTATGCGAAAAATACGACGAGATGGCATCGTACTGCCAGTCGCGTAGCAACCATAGTTACTTCGTGAGCTCTCAGGCCAGAAACACTGCTTCACGCCAATCAAAACATAACACGCCAGCAGTTTCATAAACATGTCATTCCTTGACGCACGTGTAAAAGAGGGTATGACTGACCGTAAACCATTGAGTAAAACCAGACAGTATCGATAAAAGACTTTCAAATTTGGTTCAAACACACTCATTATATATTCATAAAAATATGAGAGGAATTTTTAAAACGGTAAAACTCATTTTCCTGAAGCTCAAAACAGTCCCGTTTTCGCCAGCACGTCAATTCTGCCCAGCACCACACGACAACAACAACACAAACTTTGCCGAACATACTTTCGCTTAACAATTGGCGAAAATCCGAAAATTACCGAAGGATCCATGGTCGGCACTCTTCGGAAAAGCGAGGCGAGAGCAACCTGAGGCGAGGCGAACATGGATGGGTTACGTAACCGCTTCACGCCTTAAACAATACCTGTTGCCACTCTATCTATCTTTCTCTATGCTTATGACCACCTTTCATTTTTAGAATAGAATGGCCGACGAGCGATATCTTTGTGGCGTTCTGTCAAAATTATGCATTCACCGATACTGAGAGGGTACTACATGTGCTGTTTATATAAAACTAAACAATTTAGTTCCAAATGTTAAAATAAACGTGAAATTAACTTGATATATAGACAGTTAACGATGAGTCGTTACATGATTTCTTCTAACAAGCACGCCTTCACAAGTTGTTTCTGGCTCATCTCCTTCGTTTGTTGCGCCCCCATCGGTGGCTGTAAACGTATATCCCACAGGTCCTAATAAACTGTGAACCTTGTACTTCACATTACAGGGTTATAGAACTTTGATCGAAGCCAATTTGCTCACATTAACAAAGTGGACTCTAATTTTCAAGAAAAGCCTCATACACGGTGCCATAGAAAATTACAAAGTATTCTTATCGTCCAAACTTCACAAACTGGCGCTGTACAAAGGCAGTATATTGGATATCATTCACGGTAGGGGCCAAACAGTAACAATCCTTAGACAACACAATAAAGTGATGTGATGATTCAAAATACGGCACGTAAGAACGGAAAGGTAAAAGTGATTTATATTCGGCGGAATATTATCAAATCTCTCAAAAACAGTTTTGTTAATCTCAGTCTTGTCAAATTTTGAAACATTTATTTTTGAACGACGCAATGGGATGTCTTTCACACACGAGAGAACGGATTTATCATTTATTTATGCATGGTGACGTCAGAGGCTTGCGTGTCAGTAATTTATTGAAGCAAAGAAACAGGTTGCCATGATGACTCCCATATGCTCTTGTTTGCAATTCCAAAAGATTAGTCGATGGTACATTAATCACTCTTACCATAAAATGGCTAGCAGCTAATACATGTTTGCAGTTTAACTGCCTCTTAGCCTCTGCATAATATAATAATTTCGTTACAGCAACAGTTTCATTCCGAGTCTATGTGCGAATCACACTAAAAACTACAAATAGTTGTACAACAGGTGTAATATCTAATAAACCTTTATTCCATCTGTTACGTCATAAGAAATATATATATATGTACACATGCATAATAATCGATAAACATTTATCTCGCCTATCAAATTTCTCGATTTCGTTATCCCTCTCAAATCTCCCTCCCCACAATCTATAAGGTCAAAAATTTATTCATTATCAAAATAATTTATTTCTACTTTAATACAGAAATGTCTCTTGTGACCGTGGTTTCTGTATTGTAAATATGTCATAGCAGTGGGCAGTCCGGAATGCCCGAGGGGGTTTGTCTGGTAACCGTTCAATTTGATCGAGCATAGCCTATCATGGGCCAAAGCTTTACCAGACCAAAAAATTCATAGAGGCGGAAAGGTATATCCACGCCAGATCCGATGTCTATGTCGATGATCTGATGTCTACGACTCTGTCAACAAGAAGGCGTAGCGAATACAATGTTAGAGGAGAATACGACGAGTATTACTTGATCGTTATTATAGATGTACAATTGCATGTGGACAATAAGCTCTGGGTAATATGAAATAGTGGCGATTTTCAAAACATATAATAAGCTGAATTTTACAAGCTGGTATATTAATTCCGTAATGTCAGACATGTGCAGAAAAATCTTTTTGATCGAACCTTGTCACTTATACTCTCAGGAATTAAAATGATCAACATATTTGAAAGCGAAAAATCACATTGATTTTCTTGCAAATGAAAAACTCATCAAAGCTCAAAATGTCCTTGCTAAATCTACATGTGCGACGTCACAGCATATGAACCGTCTTTCCTGAGTCAGAACGCTGACCAATCAAGTGCCGGTTTTCTGTTGTAACCTGACGATTGAAAAAAAAAAACACATTCAAGTTTAAGGCACAGAAGCATCCATCTAACTTTTGACAACTTTGTGTCGGTGTTTCCAATTCTTTAAGTATAAATGGAAGGTGTTCTTCCATATAGGATCATGATATTCTGCGTATTCAATTGAAAACATGAGTATGATGTGTATTGTTGAAATCGCGCCTAAACTTTCAGTATAACAACGTATAGTCCGTTTACAATTATTCAGTTCGATATAAACAACGCACAACGTTACGACACTCGGAGTCGGACGTCGACACCCATGCTTTAGGTTTTTGTAATGCTTCATGAAACGTAAATGTTATAAAATCCCGCCAAAAGGTTGTATTTTATAGCTCCCTTGGTTGGTTTCCAACTCTAACATGATTGTTGGTACATATATTATCAAGACACGCGTTGTATGAATCATGAACATACGTACACGTTCTGAGGCAGAACAGATCTATGCTAAGCACTACTATACATAAATGTAGACGCGATAGCAGAACTGATTTAACATTTACTTTTACAAGAAATCACTGATCATTCATCGCTCAAGCTAGTTCATGTGACTTACCTCGCTGATAACTATCTGTGAACCACTCATGGATGCAGCTTTGCGATGAAAGGCACAGACATTACTGTCATAGCCAGAACGAGGCCGGTGCAGGTTACTCTTCGTGCAGAGCTTCCTGTCGACTCTGTGGATTTGAAAGATATTGATCTCCTGAATAACTTAGCTTTTATGTGATACATCATGTATACAAGAGTTTAAAATAATCCAGTCGCCTCTAACTGGCGATTAAGGTAAAACGCGCCTCCGGGACAGATATTCGGACCTCAAACTTTTACAATTCTTTTCTGATCTACCACTTGTGGGGGATCATTTTAAAGCTCTTGGTGTAAGAAAACTTTTCACTGTCTTATTTTTTCAAAATTCGAAAATTTATTTTTCTCCATAGAGTTAACACAGGGATGGCGGCCATTTTGAATTCTAAAAATCGGTAAATCTTGGGTTATTTGTTTCTCTGGTGCCAAAATTTGCACGGTGACCCCCGATTTTTATTCTTGATTTTGAAAGAGATAGTTAAAAGATTACCTAAGGAAAGTTTGAGCAAAATTTGAAGTCTTTCACTTTCGAGGCGCATACTATCTTAACTGCAGTTTTAGCTACGGTCGGATTGCTTTAACGACATTTTGAATAATTTCTGAATTCTAGGCTATTCAAGTGTATGCAAATGTCGGTAAATATTCGGCTGAAAACAGTATTTCAGTTTGCACTCATCGTAACATTCTGAAATTTTCAAAATATACAGGACCTTTTCAACGACTCAAATGTACTCCAAGCTCACTAAATCGCCACAGGCTACAGCAAAATACAGTTGAACGTACGAAAAGCAAACTGATGAAATTCCCCTTTGACGGCCCTGCGCTGCACGGTTGGACATCTAATCTCCGGAATAAGGTTCCAAATCAGTCATTAATCGCTATCGAATACCCACTGAAAATAGCATTCACCTATTAAAACTGACTGCTACACTATTTCGGTGCGTAGCAACATAAAAATGGTGATTTAGTGCCTCACTGTGTAAGGTATATTTTAACCTCGAAATTGCTATGTACATTGTAGGCAAACTATGGTAACATGGCAACATGTTCATAGTAAGAGGAATGGCTGTGTAGTGCCAGTTTATCACTGTGTGTCTCGCTTTTTGAGTATACAATGTTAAGATAGAATAAATTACCGGTGGTGTTGGGCGAAATGGTAGTTGAATTGTCGGGCTCAGCAGGAGAGCTCACTGGGGGTGACCTGCCTAATGTGGACTGTGTTGCTCCAGTAGCCCCAGCTGCTGTACTTCCAACAGTCGCTGTAGGTAAAACAAAGTGCATTAGCTTTACTATTTGAATTTTGATGATGCAATTTGTTTTTAAAAGGTTCCTAGGAATTTTTCGATAACAGACAATATCCTTGACCTCTGCGTGACCCGTGCATCCTTATATTTGTCGATTAGAATGTTCTAAATTACGCATTTTGTTGCGAGCAACGTTAAAGAGTAAGCGAGAATGGTAATTTAGTAAAGAGCTCATTGACTACAACCATGCTTGCTAATAACTCTGATTTGAAATCCAGAGGTGTTGATCCATAGACAGCGTCACTTCTACTGTCTATGATCATGATTTACCAGGATCTACGGTCATGTAGGGATCACTGTAACGCCAAAGTTAGCTGTGATATCGCAGCGGTACTTGTGGCGTGTATCGAACGCGCTCGGGTCAAGGGGCACCGGTACAGTGCTGCTTCAAGCCAACCCATAGGCGTTTTTGGTAGTTTACTACGACACCGACCGGTGTCGCTGATTTAGCTCGCAAAACAATAAAATAGATAAAGCTTGGAATAAATCAAATTGTACCTACTGTATCACTGACTATCTGCGACTCATCTCGTACTCCTGCTAACGACCCCGACTGTGACAACATGTATTTTCGACCGTTTTTCGGTGAGCTCGATGGTTCCTGCTCGAATTTAAACTTATGACCTCCATCGTATTCAGTGCGTTGTACGCGCGAGCGGGCAAACATCACAGAACTTGAACCATTGACAGCTCACGGGAAAATGGTTGAAAATACGTTTTCCTATCGTCAAGGTAGTTAGCAGGCGTAGAGAATGATTTTTAGATAGTCAATGATAAAGATTATACAAGTTTATTTATTCAACGGCTAATAAATTACGTTATTTTGCGAGCTAAATCAGCGACACTGATCGGTGTCGTAGTAATTAAACCGCAAGAGAAGCTTATGGGTTGGCTCGCAGCGCCACTGTGGCGGTGACCCTTGACTCGAGCGCGTTCGATACACGCCACAAGTACCGCTGCTGCGATATCACAGGTACGCCAAAGTGTATCATCATAATTAATGTATGTTCACCTCATAAGTTGAGCAAAATCATACCGTATCCGGTCATAGACTTATCAGTTAGTGTATGGTCAAGAGACTCCTACAAAAACTGAAATCTCGGTGAGAAATACTCACTACCTCCGCCTTGCGTGTTTGATCCTGGACTTGTTTGGAGGTTAGTGATACTTGCTGATGGTAGATTAGTTGTCTCTGTAACGTAGGAAATTAGCACATGCCGAAGCTAACTAAACTGACAAAACTTTAATTACAGTTCCTGGCGAAGCTGGAGGACCAGACGATGTTATGCACAGACACGATGCCGATCTATACACACCTATTTTGTATAATAGACGTACTTCCATGCAACCGTGAGAGTGAAAAACTCGCCGGACATGTTTGAAAGATTACATTCAATGGTCCCCACTAAGTTAATACCGCAAAGTTTATCTATTTGTAATGGTCAATAATTATAATACCGATAATAACATGAAACAGAAAGATCTCTTTTAAAGTTGGCCTACTACATCAGGGGCATCATAAGTACCGAGTGCTTATTATGATTCAGAGAAAGCTAGTGTACATTGCTTCTCACAAAGTTGTAAGACTTTGTGATGATTTTTTTTCCTAACCTTTCCAAACTTTTCAATATTTGAATTGATAAGAAGATGTTAATTAGTATACCTTAAATTGTACAAGTCCAAGATTGGAAAAGAAGTTTTTACGATTTCATACATTGATAAAGAACCCTTAAGATGCATGGAACATGAAGCGATGAGGCTTGCCAATTTTAAAACCCATCGTATATTATACTACAAGAATGATCGCTTCTAGATTAATGATTAAAACTTTAGGCGAAGTAATAACCATAGACCCACGAGGGTCTATGTCAATATTATAACATTATAAACAGCACAGTAGAAAATGCATATATTTATGATGTTTTCCATGCATACCTTTGAATGTTTGTGTAACGCAATTTCTAGCTTAAAAGAATTTAAGTCTTTGCCAAAAACCCGTTGGTAGTTAAAATGGTATCAGCTAGAAAACCTTGTATATTTTACAAGCATCAAAGACTGCAGCTGATCAGGGTACAAATGATCGGCAGAAATTTTTCAACTTTGTCATAGCAACACGTACGATCGATTTTTGAAAGGAGTGAGGAAATTTCCCACCTCATCTTAAATGTTTTTGAGCATACTTTGAGTAGAAAGACGTACCTTTTGCTGTTGATGCCTCAGTATCTGACGTAGTTTCCCTTTTTGTTGTGATTGCTGTTGTTGTTGGTCTGGCAGTTGTATCCTCAGGCGTTGTTACTGCTGGTAAAGAGACAAGCGTAATTCACAAACACCATTTTTTTTGCTAAATTAAAATTAAAACATCAAGTGTTATGCAAAGTTCCTTACTCGTAGGCATGTTTCTTCTCGTTTAAGTTATCTTGGGACATTTCATTCTATCAGTTGGATAGCTATTCATACGCAGCCGTTACTGGGCTGGATTTATTTGATGTAATGTCCGCGATAGTAACAGGGCCTAAACCTGGAAAGTCTCTACCTCAAACCACAACACGCTTGTGTAACGCTTTGTATTGACTGTTATCAAATTTGTATTTCAAATGACGTGGGTATCCAGGTCAAAGGAAAGACAGAATGGGAGTTTTTGTTCGACACTTTTCTCAGTTATTTACTTCCACCTCTAGTGAAACAAACAAACAAACAAATATTGCTTTCCATTGAGAAATTTGATTTTCAAACCACATCTACATGTTGCAAACCCACGCAATGCTTTAATGAAAATCTAATCTTACTTGTCGTTAACTCTGTCGTCGATGTTGTTTGAGCTAAAGACATAAAAAGACGAAATTAACAACAATTATAAACTATGTAATGGTTTACAAGGTGACGGCAGAATGAAGTTCTTCTGCCAAGATTTATGAGTATATATCATGTTAGCTATATGTACTTTGTTTCTGTTCTAATGAAGAATAATGTATTGGAAAATTCATGTGAGGTGCTCAGTATCACCAATTTGATGAATTTTTAAAACTAGATTAACATTTAGAGACAATGCATTATATCGACAGATTAAGGCATTTCTTGGGTATTACATGGCTGCGCACCATGAGTCTTTTCTCAGTTATTTACTTCAACCCCTAGTGAAAAAAACAAACAAATATTGCTTTCCGTTGAGAATTTGATTTTCAAACCATATCTGCTGTTGCAAACCCACGCAATGCTTCGATGAAAATCTAATCTTACTTGTCGTTAGCTCTGTCGTCGATGGTGTTTGAGCTAAAGACATACAAAGACGAAATAAACAACATTTATAAACTGTGTAATGGGTACAAGTTGACGGCAGAATCAAGTTCTTCGGCAATGATTTATGAGTATATATCATGTAAGCTATATGTACTTTGTTTCTGTTCTGATAAAGAATAATGTATGGGAAAATTCATGGGCGATGCTCATTATCACTAATTTGATGAAATTTGTAAACAAGATTAACATTTAGAGACAATGCATTATATAGTCAATAACGAACGCACCAGCAAGGTATAACTGAAGACTTGCTCGTGCGTTCGTTATTGACTTTGTCAAATTTAATCCGGTGATAATCTGGTGAGAGCGTCCACAGATTAGTAATTTACCCTTGATTACTTTGGCTAATTAGGCACTCAAACTCATCAGATAATAGACGCAGCATGTTGATAAAACGTATATGCAAAATTGTCAAGGGCAGTGCCTAGTAAGACCGAAACACCAAAGGTTGGTAGAATATATCTTTATTAGATATACAACGAAACACCTACCCACCCCTGGGGACGGACATGTAGACAACGCCCTGTGATTATATCGACAGAGTAAGGCATTTCTTGGGTATTACATGGCTGCGCACCATGAATCTTTTCTCAACTATTTTCTTTCACCTCTGTTGAAACAAACAAACAAACATTGCTTTCCTTTGAGAATTTGATTTTTAAACGACATCTACATGTTGCAAACCCACGCAATGCTTTAATGAAAATCTAATCTTACTTGTCGTTAACTCTGTCGTCGATGGTGTTTGAGCTAAAGACATAAAAGACGAAATAAACAACGTTTGTAAACTATTAAATTGTTTACAAGTTGACGGCAGAGTGAAGTTCTTCTGCCAAAATTTATGAGCATATATCATGTTAGCTATATGTACTTTGTTTCTGTTCTAATGAAGAATAATGTATTGGAAAATTCATGTGCGGTGCTCAGTATCACCAATTTGATGAAATTTTTAAACAAGATTAGTATTTAGAGACAATGCATTATATCGACAGAATACTGTTGATATTCTATTTTCTTTCAGAGTAAGGCATCCATTGGGTATTACATGGCTACACACCATGAATCTAAATATTCTCAATCAGATTCAAGTCGACCTGCTTATGTTGTCTTGGTTACAGTCTTAGTAAATATGTCAGTTTAAAAAGAAATGGTCAACAAACGATCTGACAACATGTCAGAAACGATCTGACAACATGTCAATTTCAAGAAAAATTTCAATTTAATTTAAAACTGAAAATTTTGTCATGTCGTGAATATCGTGCGATTTAATCCTGACTTCTATTATTCCATTGTGTCCCGTTAAACACCCTGCACAGACGCGAAACTTTACTTGTTCAAATCAAATCCTGTTTTCTAAAAACAGCGTATAATAGTTAAACATCTACTCGTAGACATATATATGGAATAATGATCCAACACATTATTTTCACCTATTCTTTGACGAATTTACTGAGAGTAGCTTTGGGATTGGCCAATGATCGTTGTATATAAAACAGAATGAAAAATACAAATCCTTCCATGAACTTTAAAGTTTTCAAGCCTTGTTTTGAAAGTATATTGAACTTTCTTATAGGTGTTTTTACTGTAACAGAAATTCTAATGTCTCTAATACAAGTTTATAAGGCATTACAAGGTATGTAGGAAGACATGTAGCAACGCAGCGTTGTAGTAGCGGGTATTGTGTAACGGAGGGATATTCCGGGGTCATGCCCGGTGTGACCCCAGAATCCCTCAAACCACAACATGCTACCGCGTCGCTGTGTATTGGCAGTTATCAACTTAATGTTGCACATGACGTGAGTATCCTGACTTAAGAAAAGACTTTTAAAGATGTGCGTTTGTCGTTTTGCTCGTTGCTGAGGTATCACGGACGTTGAATTTAAGTTTAAACCTTTGAGTTTCATATTTGATTATATCTTCTGTTGTAAACCTGCGTAACAAAAATCGAAACTTACCTGCCGTTGAGGTCACCGACTCTTCAGTTGTATCTAACAGCAAACAGATTTATGAAAGTAAGAAAAATGTAACAAAGTTAGTAAACTCTGAAATGTTCATTATTATGGCAAAATTAATTCTTGTCTACCAAAATTTATAAATTCATATCATATCATATGATGTCAAGTTTATATACTTAGATTTTGTTCTAACAAAGCATATTATTAATCTGCGTCTTGTACAGAACGCGCGAAGGAAATATTTTATTGTCTTTCAAAGCAAGTCTTTCCTCGGGTATTACGTGGCTACGTACAATTCTTTTCATCTACAGAATCAATTGTGCATGTTCAGAGTGTAACAATGTACAGTGGCTGTGTAGGTTGTAGCTTATGTCTTTTTGAGGTAATTCGTCGATGCCAATGATATTACACCGACGAATGAGTTAAAACTTTACGAGACGCTGAACATGAGTCTAAATATCCTCAACCAGATTCACATCGCCCTGTTTGTTGCCTTGGTTACTGTTTGAGTAAATATGTCAGATTAAAATCAAGTGGTTCAGACACAATCTGACAACATATCAGTTTCAAAAAACATTTCGATTAAATTTAAAACTGAAAAATTTCGTCATGTCGTAAATATCGTGCGATATAATCCTGACTTCTATTACTCCACTGTGGATCATTAAACACCCTGCACAGAACGCGAAACTTTACTTATTCAGATCAAAATCCAGTCTTCTAAAACATCATGTAAAAATTAACTAAGCATCTACGTGAAAACATACACGCAACGATAGAACTGGCATTAATGGTCCGATCCATTACCTCCACCTTTCCTTTGGTAAATCTAATGCAGAGCAGTCGGGAGATTTTGTTGAGGATAGTTGCATACACAAAAGAAGGAATAATACACGTATCTAAAGAGAACTTTCCTAGTATATGCTTAAGTTTTAAACCTTGCTTTTGAAATCATCTTGAAATATTCAATCCAATGTTTTAGTGTGACTGAAATTCACATTGTCTTAAATTTAGAAGTTGTTACAAACTATGTTTGAAGGCGTCAGTGTATCTTTGGGTATGCAGCGTTACGGTGGCTCGGTTATTGTTTCATGAAAGGACATTCTGCCCGTGGGGACCCCTGCGATGGTGTGACCCCTACCTCACCAGCCACAACGCGCTACCGCTACGCTGTGCATTGGCAGCTGTCAACTTCATATTTCATATGACGTGAGCGTCCAGGCTAAAGAAAAAAGCTGTTAAGGATTTGTATTTGTCACTTTTCCCGTTTTTTTACCATGCAGAGGTAAAACGGACGTTGAGTTTACACGTGAGTTAAGATCTTTAATTTTCTTATTTGATCATATCTCCTGTTGTAAACCGGCATAATGCTTCTGCAAAAAATCGAAACTTGCCTGCCTGTCGTTGAGGCCATCGGCAATGTATTAGTATCTGACGACAAATCGACATATATCAAAGTAGACAGAATGAAATGAAGTTCGTAAACTCTGATTTTTTTACATTTTTATAGCAGAATTAATTTTTTTGTACCAGAAAGGATGACTACATATTCTCTTAAGGATATGTAATTTGCGTCTGTTTTATTTAAGCAATAAAGCACATCCAGCGACGGTATTCCACGAGATTTTGAAGTGAACTGGTCAAAATTGAGTGGTATACCGTCGCTGGGTGTGATTTATTGCTATTTTATCATAACAGTATATTAAAATTTTAGCGTGGAACGTCAAAAACGGATTTTTGCTGAAGTTGAGAGCTCGCGCGTATGCCAGATCTACGGAATCATTGTGTGTGTGTGTGTGTGGGGGGGGGGGGAGATTGGACAAATGTTCAGGGGCTCGGTAGCTTTTTGCTGATGAGAATTTTGAGACGATTCATCGATGTCAATAGTATAACAGCCACCGACAAGGTACTACCTTCCAAGACGCTGTACATAAGTCCTAAACGTCTTTATCCATGTTACGTTGTCTTGGTTACAGTCTGAGTAAGTATGTAATATCAACACGAAGTGGTACAGATATGAACTTTGTATCAACGCAGAAAATCATAAAATTTGATTCAAGAAAATTTTAATGAAATCCCACACTGAAAATGTCGTCATTCGTGATGTAATCCTGACAACTATTATTCCATTGTGTCCTATAAACACCCTGCACAGAACGCGAAACTTTACTTATTCAGATCAAAATCCAGTTTTCTAAAACATCATTTAATAATTAACTAAGCATCTACGTGAAAACATACACGCAACGATAGTACTGGCATTAATGGTCCGATCCATCACCTTCACCTTTCCTTCAAATGGTAAATCTAATGCAGAGCAGTCGGGAGATTTTATCGAGGATAGTGCATACACAAAAGAAGGCATAATACAAACCCTTGTATGAACTTTCCTACTATTAGTAGGGTGGCCAAGCCATTTTTTTCTCTTGTTTATACACACAGTTTAAATGGATTTTTAGCAAGAATGGGGTAAAAGAAGAAAAATAAAAAAAAAATTATGC
>LD351384.1:266480-284385 GCA_001465055.1 Ptychodera flava
AAAAATGGCGTTTAAAATTTCACGAAAATCAAATTTCACTTTCAGTGTGCGTGAGTTGCGTATAATGTCGCAACATTTTAGCTTAACTTTGGCCACCCTACTACTATATTTAAGTTTTAAACCTTGCTTTTGAAATCATCTTGAAATATTCAATCCGATGATTTCGTGTGACTGAAATTCACAGTGTCTCTTGTACGAATTTAGAAGTCTTTGTAACGTCGCTGATAGAACGTATGCCATCTAGGTACGTTCACGGGGCCGTAGATCTGATTTTGTTGGTAACGTACCTTAGACCAACACAGCAAATGCAATCGCTATAAAAAGAGTTGCGCATGAATAATCACATTCATAAACGATATCATAAAAAGTATTTGTTAGTTAAATCATACAGAAATGTCTGTCAAGTTTCTCTTTCTGTGCTTGGTTGCTATGAAATCTGAGGCTGATTTGATGGAGGCTGTCGTCTGAACTGCGCATGTGTGACTTTCTTGTTTACAAACAATGTATTTCATGCACCATATATAGGTACATCATGTCAACACAACTTCAACATTTAACTTTTACTATGTACATAATGACAAACATGTTCAGTTTCATCAATCGCCAACGTACCATGGATACAGTGTTTACATCAGTCGTAGGGGTCCGTAGCGACCCTTGAGTGCAGTTCCGACGACCGCTTCCCTTTAAACTAACCATCACGGGCTCTATAATACATGTACATTGATATCACACACATCAAGAAGAAATACAAGCACTTACTTTGTGTCTGTGTACATTTCACACAAACCAATGTGATGATAATTATGATAATCGACATATCTGTCAGTAAACACGTTCTGAAATAAAATAAGAATAATTACAAATTGTAAAGAATCAGCAGATATTATCGATTTTTCACTCGGAATGGTATGATGTACTGTACAGACAAAAAGTATGCCTTTTGAAAGTGACAGAATCAACGCAAGGTCCAATATCTGATATGTTATGTAGTGATGTAATGTTTAGAGGTTATTACCCAATATCTACTGTTCCTATCAGTATATGTGTCACTTGTCATACACGCAACTAAGTCGAGTGTCCACTAATACGACGCAAGGAATTGGAGATGTTGGGTAATAAGCTATTTATCATATAACCATGGTGAACATTTTACAAATGACTGGAAGAATCTTATTATTTGATGTTTTTACTTTTATTCCGCCTTGCGCATTACATGAAAATATTTATGTAAACATTCTTCATTCATAAAATATACGACCTGGTTTTCGCAGAAGTCAACGCCACATGTAACAAATCTCAGGCCTTCTTATCTTGAACACCGCAAGAAAAGTACCGGGACTCAAAAATAGTATAACATGGGAATATTTTTTATGTTTACTTTGCTACATCACATCGTAGGCAGAGAACAGCAGCCATCTTGTTTGTTTACTATTGCAAATGTAGTTTGGGAACACTCAAAAACTGATGACATTTATCGTGCATATGTCGACGTTTATCGTAAAATATCACGGCAGATATTTTACCAGGATGGAGAGACATGAGCATGAATATATAATGTCAACAATCAATGGCGAAACGGCAACTGTTATCATCATCATTTGAAATCCGATGGAGAAGTCGATTTAACTAAGTCAGTTTTACTGCTGTCGGTGGTAAACATTCAGATTTGTGAATCTTCAGTAACGTTGGTTTCTATTCGATATTACAGAATTGACATTATTTGCCTCACAAGAACACAACAAGCTTTTAATTTCTTGCATTTTCTTTCAACGTAGAACGGGGCTACCAACGTCACAAATAACGTGACGTCACAACTAATGGCGCGGCAATATTTGAGCACAGTCATCTTTGTTATTAATTAGATTGTTGTCATTCTTTGCACGTCAATATCGCCATCTGTCTTACAGATTTGAATAAGTTTCTTTGTTTTGTTGTTGCCGCAGAATATATAAGAATGGCGATGTAAATAAGAAAGCGATAATGATTTCATAAAATGCAATATTGTTGAATATAATTTTAAAAACATTGTAACAGTATAATATCGAAAAGCAAAATGAAACAAAACCCAGGATCTTTACTGCCCCGTTATTATTAATCGAAGAGTACGACAGCAACGATGACTACGTGTATGCTACTGAAAAATTTAACTTCTTACTCGAGACCCTGAATTTGACGAGCAGATTTACAGTACATAATTTCACAAACATTAACCATAAAATGGTACCGAAATGACTAACCACTAGCACTGATCAAATATTTGTATTTCAAAATGGCGGATAAGCGTTTCCATTCAATGGTAGCAGATGCTTGCCTATTTGCTCAACGTGTCTGACATTACATGCATAGTTCCGTGACCAAAATCGGAAAGTTTGTTGGCGAGAGTGATCCCTATAAATCAAAACATTGCAGTTGAAAAGAAGCGACTTATATGTGTTTCCGGGTAGCTCTGGCGATAATTCTACCATACAGGTATCTTTTCAGCTTTATAATGCCATTTACAGCATGCGCTATGCCGCAGCTGACTTCAAAATTGTCGATGGATCAAATGACATTAAATACGGTAAAGAAATCCAGTAAATAACCAGACAGGTTATAGCCACACCCTAATATGAACTTGCGCTGCGATCAATGGCAGTAAAAATACTTCACTGTTGAGGCAGTTTGCGATATTCTTTATACGGAACTAGAAAGATGAAAACCAAGAATACTTTCTCATCTAACCTCGCTCTTGTTTGAAATATGTAAGAACCTTGCTTTTAGTGATGCTGCACTCAGGACAGTTGTTTTGAAAGCCGCGCAGATATTTCAAATATTTGCTCGACACTTGCGTCATCTGAGAGCCGAATTTTACGATCCCCATGGAAACGAGGTATTCACGGTGACATGGACCTGCGAGCCAGCCTTTCACAGCCTGCGACAAGAATACGAGGGCATTTATGAAATATTATCCACGTTAATGCCTTGAAAATTCGGTGATTCATGTCGATAATTCGCTGGAATTCACCTGAATTGTCTGCGATTACCGTTAATGTTTAACATTAAACTACACGCTTTAATTTTGCCGCAAACTTTTCACATCATCCTTTTGCAGGGGCAGAGTCAAATTACGGTTCAGCTCATCTCAAAAGACAACGGGCGCATCACTCTGGCAGAAGCCAGTTGCTTCTGTCCCTGTCGTCGCTAGGCGTTTTCGCATGATATCAAAATGTAGTTTCTGAGTTAACCACAACGTTAGTTCATTACGCCTCTCACCCCGTGATGTACTGAATGTCTGCGACGCATAATCGATGTTGACTTACTTGGGTGTGGTAGATCAGAGCTGAGTATCACGATTTCGCTAATTTGAATCAAATTTTCGTAGGATAAGATAATTATCAAGATTATAATTCCCATACATTTGCCATTATCAAGATAATTCTACTAGAAAGCCACGCTGCGCACTATACCATTCGCTGATATCAAAGGCGACTTTTAATTTGATTATGTGTCGGATTATTCTGGCGGGGAGATGAACTATTGATTTCAGCAACACGGAGATGTTAAACACCCTCCCTTGGTAGCTCTCAAAATAACTCCACAAGTGCAAGGCTGTGGAAAGGATGACCAGTTTTAAATGTTTCCTATTTTCTTTAAAATCTATCCTTCACATGCGTTAGAAATTGGTCGCCATACCGCGTAAAGTCTACGTGATCGCTATGATCTGTGTATATACACTCACCTCATCTTGATGTGGTCGTTGTTGCTACGCTCAGCTTCCGAATGGGGTTCGTGGGAAGTGGCCACGAGTTTTATTGGCGCTTGTTGTCATGTGGTTGTTAAAGAGTTACCAAACAACACGAGGTGATCCAGTTACACGCCATTTCTTGCGTATTACCACCGGATGTTATAGCTATACTCTTTATAATCCCCATTGTCAACTTTTAGCGAGCTTAATTATTCGCATACTTGTCGTTTGAATGACTTGGTCTAAAAGTAAGACCCTGTCTTTGGAATACAATGCACGCTGAGCGGTATTTTCTATGCACTTAAGAAAATTTATGAACTTTTCACCAAATGTATTGTGATAACGTTATAAAATATTGTGAAATCGTGCATGATCTTGTACGATATACACACGTATTTGTTTACTGGTTGAACACCGTTGTCATGACACTTCTATACAATAGAATATGAAAGTGTCATGACCACAAAGTAAGAGTAAATATTTACATGTAGTGGTTACAGTTGCCATCTTATATAGCAGACACAATTGTCAAGACTTACAGCGTTTAAAATAGTTGTAACATGTTTTGGCTGTAGCTACGATGCTGTTAATACATGTGACACTTTTCAATGACTTTGTGCTGAGACTTTCTTAGACATAACTTCGCAACTTTCAGGGTAAGCAGTTTTGGTATTCATTAGATGTTGACCAGTCTGGGACGAAATTTTCCTTCAACATTTGTGATGACTTTTAATGACTTTTGACAAACTTTCACATACCTCATCAGATACAAGGGCTTGAGGTTTGATTTTTTGACCATTGTAGGATTTATTTTTATTTCAAATTTTGGGATGGCATTAGATGCCATTTGATCTACTTTCATGTATCTCAGCGAATAAAAGACTAGAAGATTGGTTTCAATCGTATATTGACCACGGTATGGTATATTTTTACCCAAATACTCAACATCTATTCCACATAAAGACCCAGTGTTATTTTGGTCAGGAAAAGCCAACACTAAGAGGCATTCAAGTTAAATCAAATCAGTCTAAACTTCAACTGCACAACAGCATCGATTGTACACGGTTATTGTGTACATATTTATTTCTAAGCATATAAAAACATGTAGAAGATTTTCAAATGCGTTACTGAGTTTTGAAAATTATTCACTGTGCAGGTATCACGTGTCAGTGACGCTGCGAAAAATTGAAGAATTAAACCTAGCAACCGTTACCAGGCCAAATCAAGGGCAAATATAAAAGGGGTTTGTCGTTAAAGTAAACGTAATAAAGTACATTCAATTTAACAGACAGCCTAAATATCATCCTTTTTTGCCACACTGCTTGGACCCCGCAAATGCTGGTTGCAGTTATACTTTATTTTGTATTTTACGATTCGTTCGTATATTTTTGGTCTGCCTTCACTCGTTTCACGTTTCTGTTTTCTCACTCCGAGTTTACTCATCCAAGTTATGAAGATTCCAATTTTGTCGGTATCTCTATAGCAAAATTATTATGACGAATATGCCTTTTTTATGTCTTGTACTTCTGTGCACGTTTTTCCGATATGGTAATCTGTATTGACGTTTTTGCTGTGTTGCTCGACATATGGCGTATTCGAACCATCTGACCTAATTCGGTCCTAAATTGTTTTTTTTTCTCTTGAAATAAAACCCATACTATAATATTTCTAAATGTCGTTTTACATTGGTCGACAGGTTATTTTAGTCACCCAGGAGACTAAAAAATGGCATATAAATTTACAATTACAGCCTCGAAGCTATAAACATGTATACCTAGTAGATGTTACCGGTATACTAGACAAACGCATATGTAAATATGCAGTACCGGTCTGGTTTAAGGTACCGTAATGTTGTGCTTGAAAATGTACCGCGCTTGCCTGTTTGCTGTCACAGTGGCGGTTGGAGCCAGTTGAAGCCTAAAATAAAATTAAAATTTTAACGGGATGCAAACATGTCGTTAGGCGCTAATACAGCAAAAGCCGTGGGTTAGCTTGTGTGAACCGCGGGATGCAAATTCTATACTACCAACTTTGGCGTCAGAGACCCTTTTCTTATTTCTGCCGATGGACTCGTTTTTTTTTTCCTTCAAAAGAGGAAATTACATTCGATTCAGAGGAACGGTCACAGATCTGAGAAAAATTTGGTCATGTTTTACCCACCTGAATTAAACATTTTTCAAATTAAACTTCGTGACAATGCAACACGTTTCATGAAATTATTAATGTAATATCAATGACTAGACGTAATTTAATAATACATAATAGTACATGGTAAAGGGAAAAATTTGGTCATAATTTACCCACCTGCATTAAACATTTTTCAAATTAAACAGGGACAATGCAACACGTTTCATGAAATTATAATGTAATATCAATGACTATACATAATTTATAGTGACACCGTAATGTATACCATTTGAAATTTATTAACGAAATGGTTTTTTTTCACATACGATGAAACACATTGTAAAGATTCGCAAAAGCCCTGTCACCTATGTTAGTCTGATCAATTTCATATTAACGGCAATCTTCTACTGTTAAGTGGTTGTTTTCACTTTTTCGGCTGTTGCGTAGAGTAGGTGGATTTCAGTCCAACCATATTGTCAATTTCTCTGTCGTCATGGGAACAAGGAGAGCTCCTACTAGTCTCAATAGGGCTTACATGTACTCTCGACCCATTTACCCCATTATGGAATAACTATGTCATATTTACATAAAGAGGGCGGTAAAGGATAACTTCAGGTCAGAAGGTAGAGATGCAGGACAAGCATTGGCCCCTTCAGAACAACGGATTCTGTGCAAAATATCGAGCCCGTAGCCTATCGAAGTGTATGTTTTCTGAAAGCCTCGATATTGAAGCAAATCCAGGGAAACAAATAATGATTTTTGAGAAGTCCGATTCAAATTTACTGTCACATGAGCCATATGTAAATAGTTATTACAAGATACAGATCATAGTATTTGCCAATATCCAGGCTTTCAGAAAATATATACTTTAATGAAGCTACGAGCTCAGTGTTTTGCAGAGAATTCAGTGTTTGTATGCGTGGACCCAAAGCTAGTCCCGGAATCTAATCGATAGCACCGTGGCATGTAATATTTCTAAGGTGATGAGATAACTGACACGAACAACATAGAGCATGCTCTCTCTTTGACCAAACTTCATCGATAGCACTGCTATCATGGTAGAAGATGGAATAATTTTGAAAGATGACTCGATTTTCAAGTATAAGTCAGAAACAATCTTTGACGTTCGGGAACCAAACAGCATACCAAACATCAAGTTCAAGATGCTACGGGTATTTCCACATCAGTGTACTGAATCGATACAAAGAACATAATAATGATCTTCTCGATGGTTATTCCCATCATATCCTTCATATCAGAAATGTTTCCGTAAGACCAGTTGCCATGTTGTTGTTTTTTATCTCAAAAACAGTAGCCGACTGACAAGCATGGAGTCACGTACCCGTGTTTCATGGATCGAGAAGTATGTTCGACTTTTGTTTGGATATTTTAGGGATTAAATGCAAGCTTTCCATTTTTCGAAATTCCATTTGATTCTCTTTGCACTATTGGAAACATGAGCTTTGAATTCCAACCGCCAGGAATGCCTTGGCGTCATTCACCCAGGAGCTGAAATTATGTCTCTGTAACCGAAGAGGCGATTTGATCGGTGGAATGCAGTCTGAGTTCATTTCTGGAGAGAGTTGGTCTCCCATCAAAAGCGATATCATTGAGTATTCGCGGTATCAACTTTCAATTAAAATATCGGTAATCAAATTCTATTCAGCTATGTTTCCTATAGGTTTCCATCATCTCCAAGTTGAATAAAACTATTGAGCTTAAAGTCGCAACCTATTATCTGTCATTACCTGTATAATCTTTATTTATACAGTAATTTGTTCATCGATCTGCAAGTGTTCCTGTCACGTGATTCTCGTTGTGTGTCCGCATTCCGTCTCGTTGCTGCGCAACTCGCCAAAATACGGACACAGCTCGAATACGATGCGATATCGACCAAACTTCGTGTAATAACTCCTAATCGCAACATGAGGAGTAATATGACATTGATGAGACCATACGATAGAGCTAGCGTCAACCAGCGATCTTACATCGGGAGATGCCGTTGATGAAAGTGTTTGAAATCCAGAACATCATGGCTAGTTCCATGGCTATGTTCATCCGAATTCCTCCCTAAATCACCAGGATTTACCACTGGCAAACGTATCCTGGTACGAAATACTCTGACTAAGAACACAATTACTGACCACTAAGGTTGGGCTGCATGTTGCCAACACAGTTTTTTCAAAGGAATATTTCTCTTAAGATGACAAGGATACCCCCATTCTATATATTTTCAGAAAACAGAGAATCTAACGTTTAATATGGTAGCAATAATTTACTCGAAGGATGGGAGGGGTGTATATCTGGGGTAAAACACCTCAATTTTGGTATTAATGATAAAAATTAATTTAAGTCAAAATCTTGACACTTTTTTTCTGAAATGTAATATTTCACTTGAAAGGAGAGTATATGTAGAAAAAAGACTATTTTATTTTGCGTTATCTATCCTGATTCTAAAATGGCATGGGTAGAAAGACTGACAATCAAAGAAAGCGATTAAAACATTATTAGCAAAATTACAAAATGTGAGAACTTTATTGCCAAACAAAATATTCGTTTTTATATAGCATTTAAACATAATGTGAAATTTTCAGAAAATTCGACCCGGCCAAATTGGAGTTAAATTCTTTAAAATCTGGAAATTGGGAGAAAAAGAAGCCAGGAAATCGGCTGATTTGCATACATTTAAATAAATTAACACTTCTTTATCATGCAACCTACGACTGCTTGACTAGCTAAAAGGTGAACCCAACCAATATTTTAATCTTAGGCTGACAAATTAATTCAAATTGAATGAAGATTTTCAAAAGAGTGATTTTTGAGCAAAATACGCTGCGTTGGATGAAGCGCTCCCTTAAGTAAACAATAAAATTATCCTAGCGACTCTCTGCCGAGAGTTTACGAAAAAAAGGGAGTGTACAATGATGCACAGTCTCTTTAGAATTATATCTGCGTAAAAACCTCATGTATTGAGTAAACTATTCATGTATTTGTTAACATGATCCTAATAAATGATAAATTACAGTTTTACTCGAACATTTCCATGTATTTGACAAACTAAAATTCAGAGCAAGCTCCCTTTATAGAGTAACGTCTGTTCTACATGGATGTAATACTGCCTCGTTTTCGAATTGAGAATCATATTCTAGAATGTACGGTCGCCATTGCAGGTTCAGAACGGTAGATACAATTGCATTGGTTATCCGAGTATATACGCTATTAAAGACCGTTTTCTGTCATCAACGCCCAATTCGAGAAGCGTGTGTCCATGACCAGCACTGAAAGATTAATGAAGAGAAATGAAATTGTTAGCTCTCGTAACACATAAGGCTATGCGTGTTTCTCATCCTTAGTCTCTGGCAAGAGTGATGTATAGGTAGTGACCCGTTTCTAGTTTTTGTTTGTTTGTTTGCTGTTTGGTTTTCATTCCCCCCACCTTTCAACTCAAAAGGTACAGCGTCTGACCAAAAAAAACCCCACAAAGCTTACGTGTCCCCATGCAGCGGTAAATCTGACCCTCGGAAAGATAACGACAATAAGTTCACAGTTCAAAATTTTGCACAGAGTATTGTGATGGTACAGCTATTAACATTTTCTGTCGTGCTATTTTTAATGGCTGTGCTTTTATTTTCAAAGCGGTTGAAAGGAAGACTACGGCGACTGGCTAGTCTAGATCGACGATAGCAATAACAAGAAACAAAAGTTTTTGTTTTGTTTTTCTGTCTTCGAGATTATTTCTAATGAAAGAAATCTCACTATGGCTTGGTCAAGATGACACTGCGGCCACATATACTACAAACTCCTTCTATCGATTTACCCTTCACTTCAAGATAGAATGTGCCTGGGGGAAATGTATTCGGACTCTCAAAGTTTGACAATCATTTTCTGAGCTACCACTTGTAGGGGCTTATAATACAGCTCTTGGCATTAGAAAGATTTTCACCGTCTTAGTTTTTCGAAAATAGCAAATTTATTTTCTCTCCATAGGGTTGACATAGGGTGGCAGCCATTTTGAATGTCAAATATCGGCAAACGTACGTCAGGTAATTTGTTTCTCTTCTACCAAACTTTGCACGATGACCCCTGATTTTTATTCATGGTTGGGTAAGAGAATGGTTGAAGGTTCCATTTAGGAAAGTGTAACCAAAGTATCACGTGATTCGTTTATGAGGCAGCTTAACATTAGTACAGATAAACTTACCGATCTTAAACATGCTATGGTTTCTCCGCCATGTTTACCCACAGAAACATAACAACTGTCGAGAAAATTATTGTAACGACGCCTGAAGAGATCTTGTTACATCCCGATTCAGCTGGAAATATATAAAAGAAAAAGGAGGAAAGGTCAGAATGAAGAAGAATGTGCTGCATATGAATAAATCGTGATTTGCGCATGTCTCGTTCGTTCCGTTTACTGACAATATTATATTACCCATAAGCCAATAGCGACTTCTTGTCAATGTGGCGGACAGTTCTAAAGTCCGGAGCGAAACATTGATAAATGTCGATATTTATTATTATGTTATTGATGTTCCTTTTGTTTTGATTTGTCACAGTCACAGTTGTTGATTTTGGCTTTAACCCTTTGAGCGACAAATTCAATTTTTGTCGTCTTTACAAAATGTACCCCGGTCAACTTTTTCAGATTTTGCCAAAATTTTGATAAGGAACAGTAGCCAGTGAATCTTTATGTCCATTTGGTCCAAAATTACCAAAAATATTACAGAAAGTTTCATAAAAATTGGTAAAATGTAGCACTCAAATTTTGGTGGCAAAAAATTACAGCACTCAAAGGGTTAAAAGTGACTGAGGTGAAAGCGTGACAGAGGACCTTTCGTCTATGTTATGGAATAAATAATTTATCATCCATTTCACTTTAGCAAATATTTCCGCCCTTTCACGCCTGTCTGTATTGGCTGCCCGAATTGGTACATTATTAGATGTTGGACCGGGGTTAATTTCTATAACGTGCTGGTCTTTCGCCTGTATTAAACAGTCCATCTTTCCGTCTAGCTGCCTGCTGGTCTATACTCCCTGCGCCCTAAATTTTCCAATGTTCTCTTCTTCTTTATCTGGTTCATGTTACCAATTGTCCTTCCTTTCTGTATATTCTGTCTTAACTTCAACACATTCTTTCTGTTTTTCTTTGTCAAACTCTAGTCTTTATTTCTTTTCGTCTGTCTGTCCAGCTCTGTCTGTCTGTCTGTCTGTCTGTCTGTCTGTCTGTCTGTCTGTCTCTCTCTCTCGCTCTCTCTCTCTCTCTCTCTCTCTCTCTCTCAGTTATATATCATTACACATTCAACCTGTCGTCGGGGCCTCCGAGCCAGCTGTAGTAGTATTGGCGGTAGTAGAACTTGATTGGGCAGCTAAAACGAAAAAGAAAAGAGGTTAGATTTGTATGTTATTTAAATCACATTTTATCGAAAACATAATTTTTTTTTAGTTAAACGATTATTCGTTTTGTTTCAGTCTACTAACAAATCGACTTTGAGTATGAGCAGTCGCGGCGGTGGTTAGGGAGAAATATTCAGATTATTGCGTCATTTCATTAAATCATGTAGCTTTTTGGATCAAATCCTGCAGTGCTTCATATCTGTATATAAAATGGACTTGCTTTCCTAAAATTTGCTGTGTTGCAACAACCATCGAATTCCTCGACGGGTGGTAACTACGCCATGCATCGGTGAATAGATTGGTATTCAATGTTGCCGTCGAGGGCGCTAATTATTCTGAAATTTCACAGACCACCCGAGTTTGAAATTTTAGGGCTGGGCAGATCACCAATAATTAAAAGCAGAAGTTTCTAAATTGCCCACTCAGAACCTTGCAGTTTCCACTAGACATATTGAACCTGTAGCTGTTGAATGCGAAAAAAATTATGGTTCTCATTAGGTGACTAAAAAAACACACTATCTATCTACAAAGATTTGCCAATAAATTCTGTTATTAAACATCAATAAAAACTCAGTGTATTAGCATTGCTTCGTACGTACCTGTCTGTTTTGGGTCATACGTCAGGATTAATACCACAATTACCGGTACGAGAAGAGACAGATTCCTGGAATGAAATCACCGTTAGTTTTGTCATTTTATTGAATGAATGAATGATCAATTATATCCTTACTTAATCAATTACTAATTGCGTTCATATTTTACTATACCGTGATATTAATAAATTCACCACAAAGCAGACTTTCAAAACCAGAAGCTGCTAGGACGCAATTTTATGACGACAAAGGAAAAGTTCCCTCTTCTTTATGCTCAAGTGCTTGTTTATTTTACCTTTAATAAGGCTCTTTGAAAAAAAGAGGAATAATTTCGAGTTTACGAGGAGGCCATTTTGCACAGTCAACATACATCGTATTTTGTGGTCATGCATATTTCCACTTCCTGGTTAATCATAACCAGAAAGTCAACCCTAAATGGTTAATATTCCACTGATATCATAAATCCCATCAAAACACGTGCATTTTTTTCGTGCAAAGAGTTCTCCTTTGTAATCCTTTAATACAATAGGAATGGTGTTATATTTCATTGGTGTTGTAAAAGTGACAACAAATTCAGACAATCCAATTTTAATTTCACGTTTTAGTTCCTGTCTTCCGCATTAATTACACCCCACTGCTGAATCTCTCGGCACGTAGAGCCACACACCGTCATTTCATTAACATTGATGGAAACTAAATGAACAGTTTTATGATCAGACACAAAGTCAAACAATGTCGCGAATGATTAAACATTGTGAAGCGCATTTAAATTTATTACGCTTATTAAAATTACACACAGCTAAGAAAACGTCATCCGACACTGAAAGGCATACATAAACCTGGTCATACGCACCCAGAGGGCACTTGGCAACACAGACGGCCATATGACACACACATTACACGTGCCCGGTTAATATTAATGTTGGCGACGTACACTGGGTCGTGTTATCATGGGGAAGGATCGGCAGATTTATTGTGCATTGTTTTATATAGACATCATATGTCGTCCAGGTTATTGCGGGTTGGCCTTTTTAAAAGTCTGTTCACTGAGGCATTTTGGAAGGTATGAAAAACTGAATGTTCACTTTTTAGAGTTAGTTGCATAATTTTAAATTTTTCAATTGCATCAAAAACCGAACGACGAAAAGAAAATCACCTTGTTACTCACGACAAACTGAGAGGCCGTCTTGCATGAATGCACGAACGGTCAGCATAGCCGTTGGCGAAAAACGAGGTTTTTTTGCGGACTACAGGGCGTTTTTTTTCCTTTGCTTGTTTACGGCAGAGGGACAACCGAACATTTTTATCATCATCATTTTGAAGGCTCAATTCATTCTCACAGAGGGCTACTCGGGAGACACCCAAGCTGTCGGACAGGGAAGTATAGTGGAATAGGTTTGTTTCTCTGGGGAATAGCAAAATCATAAGACCGGAAGAGGGCAGTGGGTATAGGTGTGTGGTGGGGAGGTGACGTTAGGGATCTACCGTGTGGAAATGGCTGAAATGGGGTGTCTGTGAGAAGTTTTCGGGTGAGGAGGTGGTACAGGGGAAAAGCGGTTGGAAACAATCTCTATCCTTGAATGGCAGTTTGAATGATAAACTGGTTACGATTTCCTCCCGCCATATAATATCTTGGTGAATAACCCCAGCCCACCCCCAACACACACACTAACGCACAAACAAACACATACAATCATATCAGAGGTCAAACAATTCAGAAATGTTAGAATCACACCGAAACCTTCAATAAGCCACATTCCGTGTGTTCCCTTTATCGGCGGCTTCTCATCTAACTGTGTCACAAATTTCAAGTAGGGTAACTTCACAATCACTTCTGTATTTCACACGTCATATCAAAAAACAGGCTAGCATAAATATATGTACGTTGAACACACCCTACTGTTAACTGTGAATGCATTTCAGCCACACTTACACAGGCCTGAAGTTTAAGTGCACGGGCTTTAATAATTTATAAGCTGCCTTTGGCTTAGCCTTTGATACATTTTCCCCTGTTTTGTTGTTTTTAAACTTATGGTTTATTATTCGACATGCCAAGGTTCAACATGTCAAAAAGGCCTGTAGGTCGGTATTGTTGACACCAAGCAATATAATTTGTTAATTATAACATGGCACTACTGTACATAGCGTGTTGTGCTTTGGCAGTTTGCATAGTTCAGCGTATTTTGGAGAAGAGAAGAAGAAAATATGCTGTTTATGGAACAAAATCCTGATATAAAACAAAATTATCAAAAAGTATCGCCTTGGCATTGGCCTTTCAGAGTCAAATGTCGATAAAGTGAACGATTAAAAGACGAACTCACGTGACATTTCGTTTAATTTAGTTTTCTCAGGAGTCGACGTAAGTGTATCGGAAATAAAACTAAAAAATCTTGATATTATCATTATTGTTATTTTTAATTCTCCTTTTAACGGTCAATGGTGCTCTTAAAGTATGAAAACATTGAGTATGTACTAGGTTTTAAATTACTTCTCCATATTTTGAGTGACTGGTAATTTATAGCATTTTAGAGTCACGACGCTATGCCAACTATACAAATGCAAATATACTGACAATTATATGGACAACTATAAATTATGGTAAAATAACACAGGCTATACATATTTGCTACGTGTCTTTGAAACTTAATGGGCATGATATCTGAAGAATTTACTTAGTTCTGCATTGTCTGTCGAGGGTAAAATTTGCGTAAATTTGCGGAAAAATTTTGAGCAACATATTCAAAACGGATCAGAAACATGACATTCAAGGAAGAATCAAACTTCGACACTATTTATCCTGGAAATCTCACGAAGTCGTTCCATGGAAACTTGCATCGTTTGCAAGCGGAAATTTCACGCTTCACGTCATATATGTGCCTTATGGGTATAAAGCTCTGTCAACACAAATGTATTGACAGGCTGTTGGTTTTTATGTTAGGCTGCGCCAACACTTCTGCTTAGCCTGCACCACGAAATTCCTAAAATATTTCCTTAGCCCCCCTCCCCAACGTGACTGCTTTATAACTGTTTCATGCTTTAAAGCAAGTTCTGCTTACTCTACCCTAGCAAATCTAAATTAAAAAACATGGTATAACATTAATCTGGACACCGATATGGTTGTTACTCAATAAAATGAGAGCAAAACATTGTAAACTTTCAAAAAAAATTCTATACAAATAACCGCACCCCATTACTTCCTAGCTTATCGTAGTACTGGGCGGCAACCCAAACGATGGCCTACATCGTTTCCGTAGTACCTCGTGTCTGAATCGTGTATTTAAATGGGCAGAACAATCGTCTCGAGGATCATAAAATGTATATGACCGGAGCAATGTGTTTTTACAATGAAGCCATGCAACTTCACCAGCACAGTTAAAAATGAAAAATCTTTGCTTGACCTGGTCTGCTAATGTGGCCACTGCTTTCCTCAAGCAATCCTGGGTAACAGAAGTATATCACGAAACAATTTTATCATCGATTTTCTCCTTGACATAGTTAAGTACGCCCCTTTCAAGTCCATATCTTATCCTCATAACGAGGGCTATCAAATTGATTCATATATTAACATATAGTCCCATGTAATATGCCAGCGTATCACACCAATTATCCTGTCGATCGATAATTCACTTATCTCAAAGTACAAGTTTCAAATCTCTGTTTCAGTGAAGATTATCTTGTTTGCTTTGTTACAAGACTCAAGGAGCGACTACTTCTATGTTGAATCTGCCCTCTCAGCTCTTTTTATTCAGATAGGAATGTGAGCTAATCACAAACAATTTGAACTGCAATCGTGAAATAAATTTTACTTACAACACAGAACGTGTAAATACTCACCCCATATTTGTAATTTGTTCTGATTTAAGAGAAATTACTCATCAAACAGGCGAACCCAATTACAGGATGGAGTACCCATAATGCACTACCCAATGGAGCAATGAGGAGTAAAGTGCCTTGCTCAGGGGCACAACAGCTAGAGTCTCGAATTCACCATCCTCCGACTGTGAATCCGTAGCTGGAGCTACCCAGAATTTTAGTCCGGACTAAAATTAAAATTATTTCTCGCTAAGGGAGGGAGGGGACAGATTAAAATGTTGACAAGTCACTGGTCCATTTAACCTTTTGACCTCAAAATAAAACTTACGAAAAATATAAGAAAGAAGGAAAGTAATAGTAACATTTTTTATGATCTTTGTTCTGTAAACAAGTATGTTTTCTTGTATTTTTCCCCTTAACAGTTTGAACTCAAGGCTCTGGCCTTGCCAATATCAGTGACCGCAAAAACTTGCAATTTATATTAGTCAAATGAATTATAGTACGGATTAAAATAATACAGTTGTCACAATAGCATTGGATATTACACACGTACAGTCTGTATTGATGAGATGATGACTAGACATTTCTTAAGGACTATTTTGGAGCAGAACAACAGAACACTTTTTACAGGCAATACTGCAGCACCAGGAAACACAGCTGATAGAAAGTTACAGCTGATACAGCCAACTTCATCGAAGTAATTTTGCTGTTCAAAAGTTGCTAAAGAAACAAATAAAAAATGACATTGTGGCGCATAAAAAAAAGAGGAGTTTTGACTGAGATTTTAACTGAGACAGAAGTGCGAAATTATTAAATTGGACGTTGATCGAAAGCAGCGAGTTGCTTACCTCATTTTGATCTTCGGATATTGTGTCTGGGCTGCTCACCGTTCAATGTTCCCTAATTGTATTCTAAACAGGAGTGGTAATTGAGTCTTGCTCGGTCTGGTGATCCTACGCAGGAAGGGGCAACGACCAGGTCTAGATTTTCAGGTCGGAGCCCTGGTTAATAAAATCTCGAACAGCTTGCACTTACTGGAATGTGATTGGCTGTCATGATATTTAAGCACTCTCAGGATCAACCAATGAATGCAGTCTCTTTTGTTTCAAGAATGTGACATTTTACCCTTGATGAAGTTTGTAGGTCAATCATACTCGTAAAATATTCATGTTTCTGTCAGGTATTGTGTAATAGATTGAAAATATTGTATGAGTAATTGTAAGAACTTGTCTGCGGAAGGAAAAGTACAAATATATTTTGGTGGGCTGTACACATTTTTCAAAATTAAAATTGCTCATGTTCTCCAGTCGAGCCTATTTTATGATTTTTTGCAAGGGGAAATGCGACGCAACATTTTTTTCGTTGTCTGTTAACACAGTCAAATTGCTCTCACTTCCCGGTGACTGCACATAGTGAAGTTACAGGCACAATTTAACAAGTGGTATAGCCACAAACTGATGACGTCAAAATCGCCGCACGCAAAACAAAGACACTCCGTAATTGCGGCACTGACTAACTAATGAAGTTAAAATAATATAAATTTGCACTTTCTTCAAATTTGGTCAGCTAACCCCAATTCCTGGCCCCCACTGTGCTTCACCCGACACAAATCAAGCAAACGAAGACCATCACAGACTTGTTGTGATCGCGGCAATAATTAACACGATTGGAACTAATTTGGGATAATTGGATTTTTTATATTTTTAAAATTTCTCAAAAGAGTTAGGTGCAAGATAGTTGAATGTCGCAATGATACAAATTACTCATAAAAACGAGTGTGTAACGTAAAAAGAAAAGCAGATACGATTACATTTGTAGATTAAATCGGCATTACTTCACCAGCCACTTATCCCAAATTAATTCCAATCGTGTTAATTCCGTCTCATTCCGTGTACAATAAGCTTATGTCTCCTCGCACGTCAAAGACGGCACACAGTTACATAACATAATTCAGATTTCATTTAAATGCAAATAATAATCAATATGACGGCCAATAAAACTTTGTATGTTTTCATTTGCAGACCAAAAATCACACCTGTACATTAGTTCAAACTCTGTTTTTGATTGGTTTATTTTTTGTCTAGAAATTTGTTTCCTTTATCTTTGCGATCATGCCTCCCGATAGATTTTCGGCCAGGCTGTATTATGGAAATTTATGAATCCACGGATGTAAAAATACATCTATAATAAAATTCAAGTTCCGCAAGTCCAAATACAGCTTGGGTCGACACAGTGACAGACATTTGGTGAT
>LD351384.1:309785-326106 GCA_001465055.1 Ptychodera flava
CAAAAAAAACATGTGTGTGGTGTGTGTGTGTGTGAGAGAGAGAGAGAGAGAGAGAGAGAGAGAGAGAGAGAGAGAGAGAGAGAGAGAGAGAGAGAGAGAGTCAGAGAGTCAGAGAGAGAGTCAGAGAGAGAGAGTCAGAGAGAGAGAGAGAGTCGAGACACGGAAGAAGGGAGCCAGACCGTAGTAGACAAGCAGAGACAGATATACTGCGGCAGTCGCTTTTTTAAGGTTAATCAGAAGTTAAAATGATCAAAGTACCCCAATTAACAAATGCACAATATAACGAAATTAATGTACACCTTGATTTTGTGAAATGTAAGTTGTTCATAAAACTGACATGCTGGAAAAGTTGCTACTTTTCAGAATAGTCGTCTACTTGGACATGTATGAGAAACAAACGATGTGATTTTTAAAAATTAAAAACAGCATAAGATCAGAGTTACTTCAAAAGACAGCTTTAATAGTCTTATTAAGAGAAACACCCTGAAGACGAAATCGGTTTAGTCACCCGTATTTTCATACAGCAAACATTCGAGTCTATGGTTGTAGTCAGCTGACTCTTACAAGAGTCTCATAACCAATTAACATAAGTTAAACTTTTAACTTCACATTGATCTCTTCCCATTTCTTCGCAAAGGAAAAGGATGTCTTGTTGGGTACTTCTTATACCCTTGTAAAAATCACATATTCTTGTTACTGCAAAAGCTGCGGATTTCGGACCACATGTCAACTATGATAAGATATCTAATGGTGCAATGTAATGCCTCGTCCATCTCGCCTCATTTGCGTGTTAGGTAAAGATAAGCGGACACTGACACAGTTTAGCACTAATTACGAGTAACCTAGGGAGTCGCAACAGGGTTAGGGATGGAGACAATTGAAAATCAAGACCCGTTGAAAGGAGCCCCGGGACAAGTCCTCAGAGTCATTATTATATGAAACGTGATTGCAACTAATTTGGGATAATTGGATCTTGATATTTTTCAAATTTCTTAAAAGTGTTAGGTGCTTTATAGCTGAATGTTGCAACATTACAATTTACTCATAAAAACAAGTCTATAACTTAAAAAATGCAGATGAGCTTACATTTGCAGATTAAACCGATATTACTACACCATCCAATTATCCCAAATTAATTCCAATCGTTTTACGAATAGCGTCCACTAATCTCGACCAGCGAACCTCCATAACACTTTAATTCTGTTTTGTCTACATGTTCTTTGTAATGGTAGAATACTGAACTGTGAAAATAAAAAAATAAAAAAAAAGTCGAAGTCTGAAAATTCTTCATAAAATTGTTATGTTAATGAAACATCAAAGAACTACATCAACGGAAGGAAACATGTCATACATGGAATATTTTTCAGATAAAAGTACAAATGTTTGAAATCCCTTTTACAACTTGATATCATAATGTTAATGCCTGTCTGCTGTTGCTGTAACACTCATGTTCCAATTGTTATGTGAAATGAGTAGTATCGAATGATGTACCATTGGACGACTTCTAGAGGCGAATCATGTCAAAGAAAGTGGTTCGATGGGCAGTTGAAGAATCAAGGTCGCTACATTAAACTGCGTGCCCTGTCAGGACTGGTCCGAGTCGGTGGTGGGGTCATATCGAAACTAAGTCGACACTAAGCTTACTGTTTAAGGTATTTGAAAACACATTGTTTCAGAATGTTTAAATATATTAACTTAAAAAATTAACGAAAAATCGATCGAAATCAACATGACGAATGATCATGGTCGATGCTAGACCGAAATGTTATACAGCGTGAAACAGTGAGTTCGTAAAGAAGGTACACTGGTTGACCAGGTTTATAGCGACCTCTAGAGGTAATATTGAGTTATTATTTTGTCATTCAATAGCGGGACACCGTACAGCCATAACTTCACAATGCATTGAACCGATGAGAACCCCGAAATCTCCTCGGTCCGTCAACCACTCAATGGCGCAACATGTTGTAGATGATGAAAAGTGCTGTTGCCATGACGATGGCAAGGGATGCTCTAATTGACGCACCTCCTGCTTCGGGCTCAGATTCTCCTTCAGATCTTGGAATGCGTTCTCCCGCCAACACTACGAAAAGAAGCACAAAGAATCTCAATACGAGAAGTTACAAGCGGAAACCACTCAAGATATAGGATATTTGATCTCTGTTCGTAAAGTTAACACATAATCAATCCATCTCTACTTTCTCGGAAACACGTCCGTCTCTACCATTTTAATACATCCGATTCGTTGATACAGGAGAGAGAGAGAGAGAGAGAGAGAGAGAGAGAGAGAGAGAGAGAGAGAGAGAGAGAGGATGACTACAAGTTATCAAGGAAAAGTAGAGCAGAGTTGAGTGTGTCAAGATCACTAGGAATAGTCTTGTCGAAAATGTTCCTGAGAGTACAATTTTGTGCAAAAATGCGATATTCATTATAGCTGTGACGAAGGAAATATTTGTCGAGAAGTGTGAATCCAAGTATCATGGGCAGTCACTCCCTGTGTTTGATACAAAACGTTTACAATTTCTTTAAAGGGATCATTTGAAAGTTGTGCAACAATATGCGACGGTATATGTACTTGGTTCTACTTTGACGTCTGTTGACCTTTACGTAGGCACACTGCGTGGATATTGAGTTCAGGTGTGGGTTGAAACTGCTCTGGTATTCGCTATACCCCATACATGGTTAGAGACGAATCAACGATTTCTTTAATGATTTCTATAACACCAGTTTCTATGCACGTTTGACTTGCATAGAGGCGGTACACCAATGTATTCTACTACAGAACACCGCGGGCGGTTTACGTTAACCTCATTGTGTGAAAAAGAAAAACATATTGCTTAATGCGGACCTGTTGAGGCGTATTGGTGGAATGATTGGCACGTTCAACGTAGTCAAGCATCAAAGAATCCCTGTAAGAATCTAGTAAAATGTGAGCAAATAAATGACGGAAGAAAGAAACTAAAGCACGCCATGCCCATAGTGATGGCGATTTCGCATCTAACAAGTAAGATCTTGGGGGCAATAACTGAAGACTTTTACGACAGAAGAAATCCTAACCAACTGCACTGGTTATGGTGTAAGAGTTACTACCTATCACTTGGAATAACACAACTAAGTTTGTTGGCGACCTAAATATGTACCACTGCCAGTATTCTCCGCTGGTGACTTTATATTACTGACACTGAGAATGGATCCTTGCCATTGCAGGTTGACTCAAACCCCGTGATATAAACAGGTAACACGATTAGAACTAATTTGGGAGAATTTGATCTTCATATTGTTCAAATTTCTCAAAGGTGCTCTATAGCTGAATGTTGCAATATTGCAAATTACTCATAAATAGTGTGTAACTTAAAAAGAAAAGTAGATGAGCTTAAATTTGCAGATTAAACCGACATTACTTCACGATCCAATTATCCCAAATTAGTTCCAATCGTGTTAGGTAGACATAGGGATGTATCAACGCTGTTATGCCGTTCGAAACAACATCGCCACGCAATTTGTATATGTTTTGCGTTAGAGGACACAACACTCACACAAATGTCACAGAGCACATGTGTAGAATTCGGGTCGTATTTATTGCCATGCATCGCCGCCATGCTCATACTCGTCATGCACACATTGCCATGCACGTACTCAAAAGTTCTGCAGCTCTCCCTCAAATGAACAAGCCAGGCCAATATTTCACGTCCGGGAATTTATAGTCGGGCATACAAAAATTATACTGCTTGCATTGAATAAATCTTACGCAGAGTGTGTATACTGTGTACAATTATTATACGCATCTTGAGCGACATAGTTTATATGGCCAAAATTTAATTGTTGCATTGTGATCATCTTCATAGATAATGGTGTTCGGGTCTGAATCTTCACACAGGTGGGTCTGAGGTCGGAAACGTTAAGTAAAATATATATTGTTCAGGAAATACGTGGATCGCAAGGATTCATTCCTCACAGAAGTGTGTCGTTTGGTCAAATAGAAAAGTCTTCCCATAATACCTTTTTCGAACAGTCTGGTAATCAACTTATGTTAGATCTGTACTCTTATAATAAAAGTGTAATCTGGGATGATTCGTTTTCAGGGATTTTGGTGAATGCATGTTCTAAAGATGGCTACAACAAACACTCCAGCTACTATAGCAGCTACATCTATTTATAAGTTGCGTCGTTTCTTTGGCAAACTCTCTAGAGGAATCGCTTTTCGCATGCGTAGACGTTTTATCATCACGATATCTCGTAATTGAAACAATTTCAAAAGTCTCTGCATCTTTCACTCTGCCATTTTAAAGTTATTATGCTGCGATATATAGGCTCAAGTTCGACCAGAACCTGTTCAAGGGCTTTGTGCAAGTTAATCTTTCTTCTTAATTTTTTTTAAAAAAATCTGCATAGCATGGAACACACATTCACAAAGTGTTCAAGTTAAAAAGACTCGCTTACCGACTAAGGATCCAAATGGGAGAGATAAGTAATTACGAGGAAAAATCTTTAGGCATAAACGACAGATTACTAGTTGCAAAAAATTCCACTGAAAGAAAATTGAAATTAACGAAATCTTACCTGTCACCAACTGAACAGCAAACACACACACAGCGAAAAACATTTCAAGTTTGCCCATCGTAGGTCGTTTGGCTCTGAACTTGTTCAGCTCCAAATAGTGTGAATTTCAGTTCTTTCGCTGCAGTGCTTCAAGTCTTTCAGCTTCACAATTCTGTGTGCAACGCCTTTTTATTCAGTCTGGAAACCAACGGAATCAATAGAATGAGAATACCTCGGTGGCGCTGACAATAGTGAGGTTACCTCAAACACTTTCGACATTAATCGTGCCTAGCGGGTTGTAATAGAACATTGTTTGCCAAGGAGAATTCATGAAAATGTATTGGATGTAAGGGATCCTCTTTCAAACAAACTCATACCTTGCCCGAATCCATTTTTGTCGTGCCACGGAGCTACCTTCAGGACCCTGCCATTATATTGCGGGGAGGACCGATGAGTGTGTGGGGCAAAGGCGTTGGTAATTTCATATCAAGTTATATACGTTTGAGTATACTTAGAATTGTTCCAGCTTGGGCTATGGATCACCCAACGAGGAAGATGACTAGAGAGACATGATTTTCATGGCGATCGCCAGTCGATTACTGCAATTTCTTGCGACGGGTCAGCACCAAGCTCATCCGTGAAGACGTTCATCTAGGTCGCCTTAGCACCGTGGTTTTAGTGGGATCCATTATCCATTCACATCAGGCGACATTTTTATATCAGGCACAATTTTACAAATCGAGAATGCAGACCGTATAGCTGAAACAAACCATAACTTCGTAGATTATTCTAGGAGTGGTAGATTGATCTAATATAGCAAAAATTGACAAGCTTGTAGTGTTTATTTAATATAAGAATCAATTGAATCAAACACAGTATAGCTGAGAAGCTTTCAGGTCTCTACGCAACGGCAGCAAACCGATCAATTTTATACCAAGAAACTCACAGTTGATATTAAGAATGGAGACACAGGCGTACCATACCATACCATTGACTTCTACATGTTGTATACTTTGTTTACTGCTGGCTTTTAAATTTTGCTAAGAACTCCCTAATTTGTTCAATATTCATGATCAAGCAAGTAAAACAATTAGAAGAAAACATGCATAATTGCATAGTGATAAATGAAATAGGAACATCGGCAAACAAAATATTTTAATCGATTTAACGTCGGCAATTTGTCCTTACTGCTTTTGGAAACCATTGGCCTTCATATGGTTATTTCAAGGACAGTCTTTCAATCATTCAATACTTTTGGTACTGAAAGCAAGTTAAAGGATCGATTTATCTGTATTCTCAATGGATTTTTTAAAGTACGATGCTTATTCTCCTTAGTGTACAAAGCGTGAAAGTGTCCCTGGTTTTGCTAACCTCAGCCTTTGATCTGTCTTGATAAGCAGAGTGTTTCCAGTACTTACCCTACAGTGGTAAGTATTCTGATAATAGGTGGTCTTACAAAGTGCAGAAAATGCCAACCTTTGTGACGTCATTGTATTATGGTTGTAAATTCATTTTGACTTCTTGCATGCTCTCATCAACTGGGACCCCATGTACGCAAGCTAGGTCATTTCTGTTTTAATTTCCTTGAGAGATGAGGGTGGTTTTCGTAAAAGCTGTTACTCTCTGTACAATGATCATGTACATTTGGCATGTTCAAACTTTCTGAACAAGTTTTGAGTTCGAAACGAGGGCTCGACCATAAGGTGTCTGGAAATGACGACTTCATCTGTGCGCCAACCACACTGCAATGCCAGTTTACCAGTAACCGAACATGATTATAGAGTATCACCGGATAACGCTTCCGAACAACAGCGTTTTTAGATTTGCCGCATCATGTTTTGAAACTGACGATGCATGTTTCGTTTGTTGGTCTCTTGGTAGAGTACACGGATACAAAAGGTATAACTGCAGACCAGAAGAAAGTTTACTAAACAAACAAAAAAAATACAAACTACGCTGTGCCCATTTTATTTTTATTTCAAACTGTTTTGTTATTTTGGCTCGTGAAGCTGAAAACAGATTTGTTTCTGGGGATTTTCTTTGTAGCTATGTTCCCTAAAATCCTTAAAAATTTTCAAAAAACACGCGGCTTACAGTGCACTGGTCCATGGTGGTTTCGTACCATGTAGTTTAACAAACTTGAAGTATGGACCTATCTTACGTTGAAATTAATGTCCTTAAATGATTACAAGGAACTGAGTGTATAGTGTATTCATTGACAATAAACATAATTGTTGCTGTAATAGTATCGTACAAAAGTGGTTAGAAAAAAAGGAAACTAAATAAAAATTTGAACATCGCATCACTCTTTGAAGGTATCGAGGCTCAGAAAGAAATCTTTCTTAAGTTTCCTCTCAGCCTCGTCACATGTTTCGAATTTCTCCTTGCGACTGTCCTTTCAGAACATTTTCGTATTTTCGTTCCAAAGTGGTGACCACTTTCAATGTTTTGAACTTTTTTCACGAACACTATCGCTGTTTATTAACCGCTAGCAAGTACTGATATCCAATCAACTCAATATATGATGTTAAGTAACTTGAAATCATGAACTATTTCACCACAAACAAACGATGAACTATTTTGAAATCAAAGTGCAACCAAAAATTCCTAGAAGCATGAGTTGAAAATCGTTTCAATTATTCCCTTTATTGTTCTGTTGGCAAATATCCTCTGTATTTAATTATATTCAGGGGCAAAATTGACAGCATTTTTCGAAAGTTTTCCGAGGGTATGCATCTTTTGTTCTGTATTGTATCATTAAATGTTGACTAGCGATATTTGAATCACGAAATTATACAAAATAATCGATTGCATGTTTTGACTTCTCGCAGAATGAGATGAAGTAACACGTAATCAAAACTTCAGTTACTTTGATTGTTTGTTTTCAATGTTGTGCAGGAGTTTTGATCAGAAAATCCCATGAGAAAGTCTTATGCCTCTGACGTAACTGTTCGATAGATTCACCATCCCTGACTAAGACCCAAGCTTGCGACTCTGACATTTCAGATCTGTTTTCTTATGGTTGCTCAGCTCCGATGCTGCATGAAAAATATCAATATGAAGGGCTTTTGTTTCCCTCTACGTATTGTTTTTTTGTGTGAAATATTTCAAATGTCCTTTAAATCAATATATTTTGTACCTAATGGACCAGGTGTTTATTCGAACACCGTTGAGATTTTAAGATCTTGCGAGTCCTCGTTGACGGCACTATAGATCCACAGGCGCTTGGCACATCGCTAGGATAATAATCGTCGTTAATATGTAGAATGTCTATACGACTTGATTATTCAATAAAAGAATCACAGTACATGATATTAAGTACACGTGTTCATCGGGCCCAAAGGCCGGCAGCTATAGCCACTCGCTTAAGCTAGCCGACTTATATCACGTACTATTATCCTTTATTGATCAAGTCATACACCAATGTTCTGCACATTAAATATGATTATATTACCATGCCCTGTCTGTCGCATTTTGATTGGTCGATCTGAACCACGTGACTGACCACAAATACACAGTAATGGTCTTTTTACATGCCCGTGAATATGAATAATAAGATTAACAACTCAAAGTATCGTAACTTTACAGCTCAAACGTAAATCATAATCAATCACAAAATAAAACGGAGCACTTGCGGGCCAAGTTGAGATACTTCTTTCTGAAAATATATCCGGATTTGCCAATATTTTACAGCGCGGGTGACAGTGCGTCGCGTATTGCTCAGTTCTAGGGCCCAGTTGTCGTTCGCTCCGAAAATATTCGCAAATTTTTACGGTTTTCTCCGGTTCGCTGATAATATAATGGAAATAGCAGACTCCGCTCTGACCATTAACGTTTATTTATGGGCGCGGGCTCGAGGAAAGCCAAATTAACGGGCTCGGCAAGCCTCGCCCGTTAATTTTTTGCTTTCCTCTCGCCCTTGCCCATAAATAAACGTTAATGGTCAGCGCGTCGCCCGTTATTTCTATATTATGCAGTGCGTTCGCCATAGCCACCCGGTTATGCTTGTCAACATGTAGGCCAAGGACTAAATTAATATTATGTACCGTGTTTCTTTTATTGAATAATCAAATCGTATGGATATTCTGCATATTAAATACGATTATTATCCCAGCAATGTGCCAAGCGCCTGTGAAATAGACTGGGCAAAAATTGCAGCCACCGTGTGAAATACATGCATTGGCTAAATTACAGGTTCATTTTGTTGAAGTGTATGCAATTACATGCTTCATTACAATTCCTTTTATACAACTATCACATGTAAAACCCTTGTTCTCACATTGATGTAAAAGAGGTCATTACATTTAATTCCTGTTTGCGCGCACTTAAAGTGTTGAAACGGTAGCAATTAAGAATTAACAAGTCGCCTGTGATGAAATAAGGTCCATGCAGTGAGCGACTGATAAGAAAGAAATATTTATTAAACGTTTTTGCAACCAGATCCATAGAAGTACAGACAGGTTGAATTCTTACAATTAAAAAATTACACAGATTAAAAGGTGCATATTGAAATTTCATTGTTAAAAGTCATAAAAATCACAAAAAGTGGTTCAAAAAGCACATACATATAAAAAGCAAAGCTATCTTTGATAATTGTAAAGAGCGTAGGGGATAAAACTATTCTTAAACCTTTGTGTACGACACCTAGGGGTAGCATATTGTTTAGAGTGACGTGTCTTTCTGGTGGACACTGGGTTGATTAAGTAGTTCAACTTGTCAGTATCAATACAAATTTTATGAAAGAAAGAACGACATAACTTCTCTCTTCTCTGATGCAATGTTTTGCATTTATTTGTAATAGATTCTTGGTATGACTTCCCTGGATATATGATTCGAAATGCTCTCTTTTGGACTGATTCAAGAAGGGTGCTTTGGTCTGATGTGAGGCCATTATCATAGTGCCATAAGGGACATGCATACTCGACCACGGGTCTTATGATTGACATGTAGTATGTTTGTAAATGCTTTGTGCTCAACCCAGATCTTTTAAGGAGATTGAGAAAATACAGACGTTTTGAAGCTTTGTTGTAAATGTAATTAATGTGATCAGACCAAGAGAGTGTATCATTTATCATAACTCCAAGGAGTTTTTGGACCTTTACCCTTTCTATGACCAATCCATTTATGACAATATTTGGAATGTCTGGTTTGTCTTTCCTAAAACAGATTAACATGTCTTTTATTTTGTCCGGGTTCAATTTCATGTTATTTACCTCTGACCATTTAGTTGTGTAATTTACTGCCCCCTGCATGGAGCTTTGGCAAAGAAAAGACTAAGACATAGTTGTATCGTCCATGAATTTATATGTCAGGATATCGGGTTTCAAATCATTTATCATTATGATAAATAATAAGGGACCGGGCCACCGACCCTGTGGTACAGCTCCATGGACTTTAAATCAGTCTGAGATATCCTGTCCCAGTATGACACGTTGTTGCCTGTCACTTAGGAAAGCAGCTATCCACTGCACCAAAATTGCTGATATTTTCATATCTTCCATTTTCTTGATAAGAATGTTATGATCAATAAGGTCAGAAGCTTTGGAGTAGTGTAGCAGAACAGTATGTGTTGTTTTGCCTTGTTCTGCTGCCAGATACCTTTGGTGGAAAATATCAATCAAGCAGTGGGTAGTGGAGGTGCCTTTAATTGCACCGTATTGCTTCGGATCAATTTTATCTTTGACTTCTTCAAAAAGCCATGTACCAACAAACGACTCAAGTATTTTACATAATACAGGTGTTAGGGCTATTGGCCGTAGATCTTTAGACAAAATGCGTGGTGGGTTGACCTTCGGAATGGGACAAACATTTGCAGATTTCCACACTGTGGGTACGTAACCTTCACGAATTGAACTATTGTAAATTGCGCAAATGGGGTTACCAAGGATATCAACAAAGTGATGGTGAATACCGTAAGCCTTGGATTAGGTATAGGATTACGATGCCTCACAATGATGCAGACCCGTGACTACCGTTCAAGCATTCGTAAAACTTAATTCACATCGTCTTGAATCTGGAGGGCCTTTCTCACGAAAGAAAAAACAATCCGTTTTCAAAACCGAACTTTCCTGCAAAAATCGCCTATTCATCTTTCATTATGACCATACTGCCAGAGTAGGAAATAACTCTGTATGTGGCAGGAAAAATCTCTCTTCAGATGTGACCTATACATACAGAAACACAGTATGCTAGACATAAATGTCAGTACAAAACTGTTTTCCTCGGGCCGGTTATATCTTTCAAGTTACCTGCCAACACTCCCTCTATCCACGGGACTGTGTAGGCATATTGTTTTTCGATATTGTATAAAAAACCTCATCGTGGGTATAGGATTATGTTGCCTCACAATGCAAACACTACAGTTCAAGCATAGGTAAAAACTTCACATCGTCTTGAATCTGGAGGGCCTCTATCATCAGAGAAAACAATCCAAACCGAACACTTTTCTGCAAAAATAACCCATTGATCTCTCATTATGACCATACTGCCAGAGTGAATGACTCTCAGTCTGTCTGCCTGCTTGTCTGCGGTAGGAAAAATCTATATTCAGATGTGACCTGTACACAGTATGCCAGACATAATTGTCTGTGCAAATACCATTTTCCTAAGGCCGGCTATTTCTTTCAAGTTGCCTGAAAAATTGTTTTCGATATTAGCCTCACTGCCTGGTTAGGAAGAGCAGGAAAATATATAAGATGTAGGTTTCACCCAGGACATAAACATGGCCATGGTGTACCATAGAAAAAATACAAACGAACACAGACTCATAAAACATTACATGTATGTTTCACTTTATTGTTTCGAGGTTTCAATAGGTTAATGCTTGGGATATTTACAAATCATTTCAACTACAGCAAGAATGTACAGAATTTACCAGTAAAGGCCTCTCTTTCAAAACACTGTCATCAATTCTTTTCATTTACAAAAGGATATAAAACATACTGGGGGAAAAAATACCAGTAGAAAATACATGTACATGAATATTGTAATGATGCTCAAACAATATAATACTCCTATTTTCCTTTTTTTTATATTTTGTGCTAGGTCTCTCATACTCTCTGTACCCTGTACTTGATTAATGATGCTATTTCTTCAAAATCAGCAGAAACGATGAATTTCACAGAATGTAAAAATCCCTCTCCAAAGTAAACAGAGGCATACACAAAACACTTGTCAAAATCTCTTAAAATAATTCTGATTTCACAGAATCAAGTTGATCTCTCCTGGTGAATGAACAGTGATAGAATTCTTTTTCTTCAGTTTTACATTTATTTGTTTGATTTGACTCTGCAAATAATTATGACCATTTTACATGTAACCCCTCTTGATCAAGTTGTGGTAGAATTTCATGGTTTTCCCAGAACACAGAGGGGACCTGTGCACCAGAAAAAGGGGCGGAAGGGAACTTTCCTAGAACCAAACATTCACAGCCAGATGTTGGTGTGCCACTTTTCGCTTTTCTTGTCAGAGTTAAACACAGAAGAAAGTGCTGGTGAGATAAAGTGTGCTTAAATTACATCTTGGGAAGTGAGAAAAACAGCACACATATTTCAAACACGAAGGAATGTATAAGCATTGCTATGTAAATCAGCAACAATTATGATAGATTTTTTTGTGATCAGAAATGTCTTCTCTATGAATTGAATACATAGAGAAATTTGCTCTCTTTCCTATTTCTGTACTGTTGTTACCATTTACACAATAATCTCTCTGGAAATTCTCTTTCTCCGAGGCATTTTCTCATCAGATAGCGGCCTCAACTGCAATACCTCTTATGGTCTACCAGGCAGAAAACATTCCCTGGGAGTGTGTGATTTTCTTCGGTTTTCTCAAAAGACAAAATTCATGGATTTACTTTCAGTGACCCACTTAATAGTGCGGTGTGAAGCATGTTTGTACCTGTACTGAGGTCACACTGATCGCTTTAACACTGGTCGCTTTAATGCTAACCGGTTTCACAAAAGCTGCACTTTGGGGGGAATATGTTTTGTAATTCTGTCAAGGCAGAGTCCAAGATATACAGTACATGACAATAGAATGAAAAAAAAACCCTGCTGTAAGAACAATATCATATTGCCTAAGGGTGACCTGCTTTAGAAACCACCCTCTCCAAAGGCATACCATGAATGGGCCAGCGTGTTTCCGTGGAAATGTCAAAAACACTGTAGGTCAGAGAACTTTTGCCAGTGTGCCCCTTTTATCAAATGTTGGTGTTGCTGGAGCCTTCTCTTTCTCTTTCTCTTTCTCCTTTTCCTTTTCCTTTGTTTTTTAGGTCGTTATTCATTAAAAAACAAAAATCTGTTCTACTCTACCCACATTGCATTTGTCAACAACAGACACACAGAAAGTACAGATCACAATGAAGTTTTGCATTTCAAGCTTGATTTTAACCACGTTCCATGTATCAACAATTTGTTTTATTGCAGAAAACAGCTTAAACATAATGAATGGATTCCTGTGGACGGATACATTAGAATTTTTGGCAACAATATTGTAGAGATACCTAGCCACAAAATCCTAAAAAGTTTCACAAAATCTCTCCTTTGCTAATATTCATGTGAAATAAAATATCAGTCGAGTTCTTACTAGTACAGGCATACTATTCTCTCCAAAGTCAACCATTAACTCTGTTTAGACTTTTTAGATGTCCTAGATGCCCTTGAACTTGCGGCAGATCTGTTGGATGCCTGTGAAGGTGACCTTGACTTCTCTCCCGTGGACTTCACAGACTGTGACGAGGTTGGTCGTTTGGCGGACGATGGCGACGGAGGCGGCATGTGAGTCGGTGTTGCTGGAGCCTTCTCTTTCTCTTTCTCCTTTTCCTTTTCCTTTGTTTTGGTTTTTCCTTTTGGAGATTCTCCCTTTGGAGGTTCTTCCTTTGGTGGCTCCTCTTTCTCCTCAGGCTCCGGCTGTGGTGGCTCTTCCCTCTTGCCCTCAGAGGTCTGCGGGGGAGTTGCACTCTTCCTTTCGTACATTCGCAGTTTCTCCATGGCCACCCTCAGGTCCTCTTCCAGTAAGACGGCCTTTTCTTCAGCGTTCTGAGCCCTTTCTTCTGTGTTACTGTGTGTAATAATAATAATGAAAGAAGTTTTGAGAACATCGTGCACATCTATACAATGATACTGACACTTTCTCTCATGTACATCAGAACAACCTTCCCTTGCAATTATAAAAAGAAAGTTACAAGTTTAATAGAATTTCAGCTCTCTAAAACTGACACCTATCAATTCTGGACACTTGGTTCCCACTGATGCCCTAAACGTTGTATGCCTCAAAAATAATAGACTTGAACTTTTGCTCAAACTTTCCAAAGTGAACAATGCTCTTACCAAATCAAGAACAAAAATCAGAAGTCACCGTGAAAAGTTTGGAAAGAGAGAAACAAATTAACCAACATTTAGGGATTTTTGATATTCAAAATATCTGCCACCCTTGTGTTAACTCTATTGGAAAAAATAAAATTTTCGTTTATTGAAAAACAAAGACAGTATAAATTTTTCTTATTCCATGAGTTTGAAAATGAGCCCTCACAAGTGGTAGATCAGAAAAGAATTGTAAAAATTTGATAGTATGAATACCTGTCCCTGAGGTGCATCCTATATTAATGGAAAAGTTCATGGCATAACACACAAGAAAGGTCCTTTGAGGTCAGGCTCATTTCATGGTTTGACTTGATTCATATGGATCATTCAAATAACACTCTGCACTCCATACAGGCTCATGGTTCAACCAATCCAACTGAAAACTATGTGCTACACCAAGTCACTCACCGCTACAGTTAGTGGACACGAAAGTTAACAGGTCTGCCAAAACTGACCGCAAAGAGTGTATACCCTTTGCAGACTCACAAAGAAAACATAAGCTATCTCGACAGATTCCATTACACAAGATTCATTTGTTTTACAAGACAAACATTAAGACTTACAGCAGCTTTTCTTGTAGCGCTTGAACTGCAGCCAGTGCCTCATAAGCTCTGGTTGTGTTGGGAGTATCTGGTCTCTCTCCATCTGATTTCAGAAGTGCTTCCACATTGATCTCCTAAAAAATACACGTGATAAGTGAGTAAGAAGATGTAAATGTATGCATTCCGAGTTTCTGTTGTTTCATCACTGAAATTCTTGTTGTTGAAAGTCTTGAGATCATTCATAAATGTAGCAACTGCATACATACTGATCATGATGATAACAGGCTGTGTTTCTGTTTGGTTTTAACATGTAATCCAATCTACCCTAGACATCATAATCAAGATTTCATTCTGGCTACATCTAGTGTTAATCCCTAACAACATTAAAATGATCACAAGAATACTATTCAAGTATTTATCCATAATAACCATGGAAAAAAACAAACACATACACACGTATGTACAGAAGTTATCATTTAACAATGGGACTCTACTAGTATTACTTGAAGGCACACAAACAAAGGTCAGGTCAAAAACACAAGTCTTGATGTTGGGGGCAGTATAAATTTGAAAGAAAATTTGCCGCTCACTTTTGGTGTGATCACCCGCTCTTGATCCAGTGACTGTACTCTCACATTCTTGTCATATCCGATCATTTGCATTTCTGACGTGTTGACGGTGTCTTCCTGTTTGGGCTCGGTTGTCGTAGCAACTGTCTGTTCTGATGGTGCTGGAGTAGGAGCCGCTGTGCTTCCAGCCTTTTCTTCTGCCTTATCAGTTGTTGGTGTGGGAGCCACTGATGGATCTGGTGTCTGTACAATGAATGAATGAATGAATGAATGAATGAATGAAGAAAAAAAAAGTTTGTATATGACACAAATACCAGTGGTTGGTTCTTGTTTTTACCAAGAAGCTGTTTTCTGCCTCCTCTGAATTCTAACTTTGTTTTCTAGTGAATCTGAGATCCTTCAAAGATGACAGAAAAATGCTGACACTCTCTGACTGTAAGTTCAACCTCATCACCTTTGGCAACACAGTATCCTTATCAGCATGGCCATCAAACCATGCGTATTTCACTATTCACCATTTTCACATTTTCTAACTAGGTTAAGATTCATTCTAGACTGAACAAAAGTGTTCTTTAACCTTGAAATTCACTAGCTTCAAGTTCATCCTTGCTAACAAGATCACTAATGCACCCTAGCCGATGGACTGTTGGAAGGTTTTACTCTATCTATTTCACTATTTGTAATTGCAGAATCATTCCAAATAGCAGAACAAAGGTATGGATGTAGCTTGACAGATCACACAGTAAAGAATGTTGAGTTTCTGAGCATGGCAGAGGGTTTTTTAAACACACACGCTGAGACTAATAACCAACCTCATCAGTTTTCTTGTCCGAAGCTGACATTGCAGATTCGACCTGTAATACTGGCTTGTACAGACCAACCACTGCAGCGCCCCCTATCAGTTCTTCCAGCAGCAGAGTAGCTGTGTGAATCCATTCTCCACATTCAACCTGACAAAAGACAGAACAGCATGACATGTTACAATTACTGATACAGTAATATTGAACATTAGGTTTTGCAAATGCTGGACACAAGTCTATTGAAATATCAAGCCTTACAAAGTTCAACTATTTGATGTTTGTATAACTTACGTCTTGTGTGGAGAGAGAGAGAGAGAGAGAGAGAGAGAGAGAGAGAGAGAGAGAGAGATACATGTAGTGTGTGTGTGAGTGTGTGTGTGCAAGATGGCGCCAGACAAGAGACCAAAAGAACAAGTCATCGTTGATGACACAGTCCCCACTTGTTAATGGGTGCTTTGATTACAGGTCCTCAGAGAGGATAGAGTCCTCTTCATTAGGTCTGTGATAAAAAT
>LD351384.1:327241-339751 GCA_001465055.1 Ptychodera flava
CGGACGGACGGACGCACGCACGCACACACGCACGGACACGACCAAACCTATAAGTCCCCCTGGACGGTGTCCGTGGGGACTAAAAAAGACATACTGCCAAAAAAGGACAATGATGACAGATTGAAGAGATATGTACATAATAGGATGAGGAGACACCCATCCACACCCGTTGATATAATTCTATTCTACATGAGAAGCTGAGGAAATTACTGAGAATTGCTAAGATTTACCTTGAGTTTCTTCAAGTCTCTGTACTCATGCTCTGCATCATCCATACCCTGCTCCTGTCTCCTCTGCATCTCCTCAGAAACGATGCCATTACAGCAACTGAGTGATGGATAGACAACAAATAGGAAAACATAATGAACAAATGATAACATACATTGAAGCAATAGATATTTGATAGTCTTATGAAATTTCACTGAAGGCCATATAACAAGAGAGAAGTCTTTTGGTTTTTTACGCTCTGAAGAATATGAGAAACGGATGCTTTGCGATCAAAAGCATTTGGCTGATTTTGGATTCATCAACAGAAGTTAAAATCGTTTGAATTTTCTTTTTCCCTTTATCAATCTTTTTCTCGTTTTTCTCAATACAGTTTCAATCTATCCTTGAAAACTGACTGTGTGATATACCACAGCCATTTCATGACTCAATTGCACAACATGCATTCTTCACAATTTCACTGAAATTTTCTCCTGCCGGACCTAACTATGTCTGAGAGTAGAAGTATAGGGCTGCAACGAAATGTGATTGTAATATTGGTTAACAGTGCCTTACCCACTGATGTAGTTGGTGAAATTTGTCAGTCTTTCAAAGAGTGAGTTTGCCTTCTCTCTGATTTCTCCAGTGGTCGAAGTGGCGGCCATACTGCTCTCGATGGCTTCTTGAGGGTTCCCTTCCTTGTCAGGGGCTAGACGTAGCAGCACCTGTATCATCCAGTGAACCATCTCAGAGTGGAGAACATGGACCTAGAAAACACAGGGCAACGGACTAGTCAGTACAGAGGTAGAGGGTGGCACATTTCACATGAATATGAGATGAAAGTTACTGAACACTAAACTACTCAGTATGGAGAGATGTTACCGACTAAAATGGGACTGGAATATCAAGGACAATAAATGAAATGAAGATCGCCATACATTTAATTGCAAATGCACCTTGAAATGTGATTCGGTAGTTTTGAAAACTCCTTATATCCTAGTATTGGCTATCAAATCTATTCAGAAAGATCTAGTCCTAAATGAATTTTAAGTATCTCAAACACAACAGCACTTGTAGGGGACAGGCAATCTGTCCTGAACAGGAAACGAAGTAGCATATAGCAGTTCTACTTTGTCATGAACCAATTTAACATCTTTATTATAAATGTATCAAAATGAATGGGCATTATGAACAGTAGTATTGCACTGTTCTCAATTGCTTGTCTATGGCAACCAAAGTCGGCAAACACTCTTTACCTGTTCAAAGAGCTTGGAATCTTCATTGTCCACACCATTGGTTGTCGTTGTCAACCACTTCTGTGCGATGCGGAACACATCATCCATTGTGATTCTGAAACAAAAATCACAGATCATTTCACTCAATTTGTTTTAAAAGATACGCTCTTACCATTTATTATTGTCGATAACTGATGATTTCCATGATAGTTACAATGATTCCAAGTAACAACTGAGTCTGTTGTATCACACATTTTTTAAATCTCAAAAAGTCATCCTGTTTACATTTGACCTTGTGACTGAGCAAGATACATGTATCTGGATTCAGTATTTCAAAAGATGTGATGATCAAGCTAATTTGTATGTAATAGATGGAGGTACTGTAGTTTACTATGTATCCCAGAGTAACGGACTCATTAATGAAGGATTGTAGGTTTGAGATTCAAGCATCATGTTGTGCCTTTGAGCAAGGTACTTTACTCCAAATTGCTTCATTGGGTAGTGGGCATTGGGTATCTCGTCCTGTTACTGGGCTTTCACTGTTGTATGCTGCAGTAAATATAAAGTGGTATACTTAACAAGTAATATTATCATGTGATAAGTACATGTATATTGTACACCATATGATACAACAATAAAGTACCGATTTAGAAGTTTTGTCAACATACAAGTACTGGGAAGGACAGGAGAATAACTGACTTACGGATTATGAGGTTTGTTTTCATGTCGATCCTCTTCCTTCTGAGTAGATCCAACGATGGAAAGTGTCTCATCAATGACTACGATCCAGTCTTCAAAGAGGTCATACAGACGACCCCATTCTGACTCTGGGGGATAGGGGGCGCCGTTCACCACCTGGGTCAGCTTGGTGTCCCACACTTCCATGGCGTTTTGTAAAGTAATGAAACCTTTGGCAACTCCTGGATGCAGGCGAAGAAATAATGATAGAATTCAGAGAAGGTAAAATTTCCAGTGTGGCATAAAGTCATTAAACCCTTTAAGAGTAAGTTAATACATGCTGTAATGATGGTACCTTGCTAAACTGTTCTACCTGTACACCTGCATATGCACAAAGGAACAATTGTATTGTTATAGATAAATTTAACCCTTTCATCCCCAGTTCCCTGTATACAGGTCTAACTTTACCATAGAAAACAATGGATTTGGAACAAACCATGGTGGTGAAAGGGTTAAAACAGGATGCACATCAGTGATAAATGATATTCAAAGTCTAAACTCCTATGATTCTTCAGTTGTAAATGACATGTAAAGACTCACAGAAAAACTCCAAGGGAATAATAACACCTTGTTTTTATGAAAACTAAGATTTGAATTTTTTCCAATACAGAGAATGATATGGCCATGTTGAATTTAGGATACTGGTAAATTTGACTCTTTGGTGACTGACTTGCCTAATCATGTTAACCCTTACGTCAACATAGTTTGGCCCAACGCCATTGTTAATAATAGTGATTGTGGACCTGTCTTTACCAGAACTGAGATCCACAAAATAAAGGTATGGGTCAATCATTAAATTTAGGGTAAATTCACGGCACCTGTCGGAGCCAAACTTTTATAGAATGAGCTCTTTTCCTTAACGATGAAAGAAAATTGTTTTTTTTAACTAGCATAAAAATCAAATAAGGACATGCAACTCTAGTTTTTGAAGTGTGTGTTGCCTTTCTTCATATTCTTCTATCTTATTTAAGATTTGTAACAGTGGAGAATGACAATATCATATGGTCACACACAAAGATTCAAAATTTCACATTATAACCACATTAAATGGTATTGATACATTTTCATCCAGAAACATTCAATCATGGAAATTGTGTCTGCTGCAAGGCCTCTTCTCTGTTCGTTTTAATAGCAGCACATTATGACACTGACATTATGACATTGTTCTAAGAAACACCTCTGAGATAAACGAGACAACTTACCATTTTCACCGTTGACTCTGACTTTCAGAAGACTCATCAGGGCTTCTACACTCTGTCAAATGAAAAATGAAACAATAGGAAGGAAAAAAACGTGATTATAAATAACAAAACATCAATGTATGAACATTTCTCCTTTTCAGGTTCCAAGAATTTAACAAAATTAAGCTTTATTGATGGTACGGGAAAATACGACAGTTATGTGATGTATGTAATGACTTTGGGATGGGGGTATCTTCACCACTGGTGTGCATGATACAAAAAAAAATGCCAATTTTTTTGTTTTTGTCTTTTGTTACAAATATTTTCAAAGCTATCTTGGACAATGCTTATAACTATGATAGTGAATCTGGTTAAAACATGTTGTTTCCTTTTTTATGAATTCTTCTGTACGTGACTATGCTCACTCAACTAAGCAGTCAAACGGAATTCATTAAAGAGAGGGAGGGTTGTTCAATCTGTGTCTGCATGACTTTTTTGTTGATAAACATTGCCTCTTCCCAGTAATTTGCAATGAATGTTGAGTAAATGTGAAGCAAATTCATTATTTGATGCATGTTCACGGTTCATCAGTTTTGTAGCTTTTCAACCACTGAAAGACTTTGCCAAATAAACTTTGGTTGCGTTCCTAAATTTCTATGAAGCTGCTTCAATCGCTGGTCACCAGTTTTGGTTCACCTGCCATTTTAAAATTTTGGATATGCACGAGGGATGTTGGGATATTTTGCGTATGGCAACGGACCTGTTGTAAGGGTTCCATATGCACAGCCGCAGACAGGACAACTCCCTCCCTTTAAACCATTTCATGGTTTGAGGAGGCATAGTGATGGTGGGGTATTGGATTATAACAGACCGTTGCCAGCTTATTCAGAGATAACACTTTGAAACATGAATATAACTTTTTTGTATTGCTGTATTATATTATATTACAGTAACATTTTTTCTGGAACCGTGCTCAAACACACAGTTATTGTCAACAAATTCAACAAAAGCCTCATGCTAAGACATGCAAAAAATAAATCTCATTGCATAAGTAACAAAAACAAGCAAAAAAGGAAGATTAAGAAAGCAAACATAAAAACAGAAACACTTGTTACATTCTAAGTCTTCACAAAAAACTTTCTCTGAAGTTTAGTTTATGCATACATGTATGATATGCGAGGTCTAAAACTTTGATAAAAAAAATTATAACACTTCTAATGAAAAAAAGTTATGATAACTACAACTTAAATCTGAACAAAAATTATAGAGCACTATTAAGTGCTCAGTAAATAGTATTTCATATCATAGAAAATTCTGAAATATTACAATTGATTGGGTGAATGAATTTTTGGTCACTCGAATTTTGTTTTGTGAAACTAATTTATGATAAAATAATTCCAAATTTGAGTGAAAACTGACTAACACTGTCCCCAAAATGTGCAAAATGACCCCCAAAATAAATGGTAGAGGGGCACAGTGTCCCCTGGTTTAAAATTCCTGGCTGCAACACTGAACATGGAAATATCATGGAGGGAATAAACGTTTGACACCTGGTTTTACACTGCTGAAATTAAGACCGCACTTGTGTGCACTTAATACCAACATGAAGTGTGGATCTAACATGGGGAGAACACAGGCATCGGAGGGCTAGACTTGGAGTAACATGTTATCATGGATGGTAACATTGGATGGATCACTTATAGAATTTTATCCAAGGGAAAAAAACTGTTTTAGGTAAAAGTGGAACAACACAAAATAGCAAAATCTAGAGGAAAGTTGGTGAGTTAAAATTCAACTTAGGAATAAACAAGGACACGGGACAGTTTCAAGAAAACTTTGCTGTTTTCAGTTTGTGTTTCCTAAATCATAACATGTCCACTTTGAAATCACTGAAACTGATTTTAACTCACTGTCAGACGAGAGGTCACAAATCTGCATAAAAAATTATTTCAGAATAGCAAAGTAGCAAAGTTTTTTGAAACTTGGGGTTTTTCATAGATAGTAAACAAACTGAAACATGCAACAAACTCAGAGAAGGGGTGAACTGGACAGATAAAAACACAAAAAAAAGGGACAAGAAAAGTCCAAAGCACGGCAAATTATGCCCACGTCTTGCTATGTTACCTGCTTGACATCCTGCATTGATGGTGAAATGAGACATATGAAATAGACATATGGAAAAAAATAAAAGATGTCGTCAAAGGCATGCAATGTTTAAAGTTGAAGCGCAGTATCTTAGCAGTAATATAGAGCAGCATTTAACTTTTAACCACCATTTTTAGAGATTACCAGGTACGTTGAATAAAGTTACAGTTTCTGAAATGTGAAATACGGTGCATTTTTAAGGAGTAGAAAAGTGCAAAATGTATTTAATTCATTATCATTACATTATAACATCTATCTTTCATCTGTCTGTGATGGAATATCTGCCCGCTATGTGAATCTCATAAATGGTAAAAAAAATTGAAAGCACATTTGTTTTCAACATTCAACAGGATACACCTCAAAATGGCTTTAGATAGCATCACTCAAGTTCAATGACAACTCAGTACACAATTTTCAAAACTTATTCTTAGCAAAGGCAAGTATGTATGACAATCATTACCTAGGACGTTCATCTTATTGTTACAATAGATATTAATTAGGTATCTGATGAAACACGTGTTTAATGATAGTTTATGAATACGGAGAGGAGATTAGCATATTAATTAAGACTGACACAATCTCGGAGAGGAGATTAGCATATTAATTAAGACTGACACAATCTCATAACTACTGACAGAATGTTAATAAATGTTACACAAATTGTTTGTTACACTGTATTAAATATGTGAAAGTTTGTAGTTAGTAACTTGGTTAGATGTTACAGTAAACTGTGTGCACTTTTTATGAGAGGAATTACTTGAAGAGGTTTTTAGGTTATTAAAAATCATTGACAATAAAAGGGAGCTGACAGATCATCATATCAGAGAGAAAACAGAAAAAAAAAAGACAAATGCGTCGAAAAGATTACCTCTGTATGCTATGCGAATGCAGAAAAAGAAATGAAAATAAATTGCAAAATGAAAAAGCGAAGCATTGTTAATCTTGCAGGATGAAATAGTCGGCGGTAAACTGCTCTCCAACAATGCTAGGTATTATTATTGATGGAAAAGCAATTCACAATCAAATGGGTCTTCCTACTGGATAAATCCCACGGACATGAAGTATGAGGGTGAATGATGATGTAGGCATGAAATGATTTGTGAAAAATGTAAGGGACTCTTGTTCACTGAGAAACGTGAAGGACTCTTGTTCACTAAGGGTAACTTAAAATCAATAACATTTTCTGTCAATATAGGCTAAAATGATTGACTGATGGAATACAGGATGGAAAAACTGTATGCCATGTACATGCAGGTGTGAACAAAAATATAGTGCAAAAAACATATATCCCTCCCGGGTTTGTTACTTCATATTTTGGCTAATATGAAGCTAAACACTATGGGTATGAAATACTGAACGGGAATGAAATGATGTGAACTGATAGGTGTAACTTACTCACTTTCATATCATAATTAATAGGTGTGTGTTGTGTAAGGTGACTACATGGACTGTTTATGACAATGCAGTCCAGTGTAGGACTTCTATTGGCCAATTCATTGAAGCAAATGCATTCATCACTATTGATCATAATTACTACCAGAGTGGGTATCACGTTTAATTCTCATTTCAATGATGCTGTTGTCATAACAACCAACATCATCATCATTATGATCATCATCACTGTCTTCACCATCATCATCACTATCATCTTCTCTTTTGTAACCATCACCACAATCAGCATCACCATCATTATCATGATCATCATTAACATCATCAACTCCTTCACACTATCATCACTGTCATCCCCCTCCTCCTCATTATGTCATCAACTAAATTCTTCATAAACATCAACATTATCAAGATCATAAATAAGACATTATCACGATCATAAATATGACATTATCACGATCATAAATATGATCATGACAATCATTGTCATAACTTTCATTTTTATGGTGAACATCGCAACATCTATATTTCTCACATACTGATTAGAAACTTCCATCATTACCTTACCTTATTCATTTTCAACATTTCATTGTGAGCGGGAAATTCACCACCATCTTCAGCCAAATGACGGCTGAATATTTTCACTGCAGTTTCTGTCCACCCTTCCATCTGTTTGTTAATCTGATACAGATTATCTTCAAAACTCAAGAGTATGTCTCCACCAAACTTTTCAACTTCCTTGTTTATGGTCTGGAAAATTCAAAAATATATGCATTTTGAATTTCAAATCTAGCATCTTCTATCACACATCAACAGTATGCACGTACACACTCTTGTTGGAGAGATAACAGGGATCAAGTAATATTTGATAATTAGAAGTCAACTTTGAGAAACCCTGCTAGACAGTAAACAGTTTTACATTCATCAAATTTCAAGACATCATGATCAAGAGTTCTAATTTCTTGGTAAAACTATTACTTTAAAATCTGTAGTGAAATGCAGTATGGGGGAGTATATATTGGCTGCGCAAATAATAGCCACTTAAAATGTGTTGCAGATTAAAGAGATAAACAAGCTGAGGAACTGAGAAATTACAGTTTGCATATCTGATAACAGGGACAGATGGAATCACTGGACCATGACTGAAAAGGGGGTCAAAGGTCACTTTGATCAATCAATTCAAATGGCTCACCTCTTCCCAAAGGCGGATATCTTCATAGAGTTTATCCACAGATTCCTTGACAGGTGGCCTGACAGCATAGTCTGGTGGCATACCACTGGAGAAGGAAAAACAGTGATTAGCAAAACTGAGGAAATAATAAAATGGAAGAGATTTCAACTAAAGGAGCCATGCACGTGTTCCTACCTGTCTCCCCTCCCCTCCCCTCCTGAAACATCCAGGACACAGTCGCAACTATTGGGAATGAGTTAGTTTCATGGTAGTACCCAGCATGCAATTTAAATTATGCTTCAATACATGCTTATGATGACCAGCTGATTTCCATGGAATGTAAGGTGTTGTACCTTTTCCCTGAATTACGGTTTTGCTAGGATTGTTTAGTGATGGGAGCATGGGATAGCAAATTATGTGAATCTGCTTTTAACCCCTGCATTTTTGATATTGTTATTTTTACAATAACCCCTCTGAAAGCACCACAGCATGCATTTGTGGAATATCAAGTCGAGTATGAAATGCAAAACTAAAATCCTTTCTTATATTTCATATATCAATCAGAAATGCTGAAAACATGCAATTTTGACCTCATTGGTCCTTTTTAAAGTTGAGTTATACTATGACACAAAATTTTTCATGCACCAAACATTGGTGTTTCGATGATATTTTTGGATGCATACTTAATACTTCATGTTACATGAAATGCTTGTTTTCTCATGCAAATTCTCTCTCATAATCATTTTACCAGCAGAATTGGCTATGTTCATGAACGCAAACTCATTCTCTTTTTTTTTTCATGGATGCAGAACTACCTAATGATGATAAATTGTCAATTTCACATGCTTTGTTTGGACACGCTAATGTCAATTTCTGTTAGACCAAGTCAAATAATTTAATTTCTAATTTTTCAGTATTCTGTAAGTCTAAGTCATAAATTTGGCTGATGTCTCTGTATATGATTTCCATATCAATTAAGAATATCAAGCAACTTTTAGCAAAACTGTAAAAGCGCTCAATGGATGCGACATGGAATGATGAAAATGGTTTCTAAATTTCTACTTTGAATGCAAGTGTGCACCACAATAAAAGCCACAGGTCAACATATAGCTTACTGGTGCTTAGCTCATGAATGTTAATTTACATTTACATGTATATACCATATTAGTTCACACAATAATTATTGTCACGCCCAATGCAACATGGTATAAGTATAGCACACCCCATTAGTGAACATAGCTTACAAAACACTATGAGCACAAATTGTAGCATTGTTAATTTTGGAAACAACCATTTATCCCAAGGTGTTAGATCACTGCAATGAGGAGGGACAAAATGGCTCCATTCTCCCCGTTTTGTTCACAAAATGGAATGGCCTCACTCTGGGTCATTTACTGGAGGCCATTCCATTTTGTACTTCAAGCCAGGGAATGGCTTTGTCAACACAATGCAATGTGTAGAGATGCACACTCTATGCCACAAGCTGTTTTTGTCTTGTTTTAGTGTTGTTGTGTCTTCAGCAGACAGCAGCCTCTACACTGTAGAACATCACAGTAGGAAACACAACACAGAGGGCGCACATCACAGCGGCCACCTCACCTCATTGAAGAATGCCTATAGGAGGTACTGAAAGTATCTGGAGTTTGGGACTGACTGGGCTCCATAGGAGAGCTTGTATGGGTAAAATAAAATGTAAAGCAACAAAACATGAATAAAAGGAGTATGACACATGAAAAGCAGTTCTTGGTGTTCATGGTTGACAAGTTAGGGGGTCATAAGAGCAAGTAATTGTGGTCATGAAATTATCATGTGATCAAAATCTAACCAATTACGCATTTTTTATACGATGATAAATGAATTAATGTTGACCATGGATTTTACAATGACATGATCACAGAATGAAAACGAAAGCACTTTTTGTTGCTTTCATCATCATTTGTTTGGAGGCACATAACACAGAACAACTTTCCATGTTTTCAACATAAAAAAAAAACACAAATAATAACATTTCAGCTGCTGCAAGTAAATATTTCAGTGAAAAAAAAGAATCTCAAACAAAAACAAACGCAAAAATATGCAACTTAATATCAAGTAAAGGTGGCTGGGTAGGTTTGGTCTATCCTTGCAGGAATTCAAAATAATCTCATATTTGGAAGAAAACACTAAAAAACAACTTAGCTTAATGATGTAACTTAAACAAAATGAGCATAACTTGATATTTTTGTGCCCGAAAATAATGGCAACTTCTACTATTACATTTAGGAATATTTTGATAGAAGTACTAGGGCTGGTACTTCGCTCTGAACCCATTTCACACATCACATGTTTTCTACATACATGTACTTATTGGATGATCTGCTGATTTACATTTTTACAGGAGAGAGTGTGAAGCTAGAAGCCACACATCGCTGTTCTTCTCTGAGGTAAGGACACACTATTTGTATAAATATTAATAAAATGAGGAAAATGAAGTACAGTTTCAAGAGTCATGGAGTACTTTTGTTCTCCAATACATGACTTCGGTATTTGGCAGCTGAGGAGTCGTAACCATTCTGATTCAGTTTTCTCGTTCAAAAGCCATGGTGGACTCAAATGACCTCCACTCATTACCACTAATGATAAGACTTTGATATGATAAAAACAGTATTGTAGATGGCAGACATGATAGAAAAGATATTGACAATTTTGTATTCATTTTTATTCACACTTTCCTGATGACTTTTTGGTAATTCTTGATGCTGCTCACTGATGCTTGTGAAAAATTTAAAAATTCCATCAGGAGGTATAAAGAATTTAGTGCCTGTGATTGTACACAGTGCTGAGGTGATTTAGAAACTTACATGACATTTTCTGTGAATTCTTCGATCCATCTTTCGATGCCAGCCCTGACCTGTTTCAGCCTGTCCCTGGACGTCTTGTCGCTGTTTTTCAAGTGCTGGTAGAAAGATGCGATCAGGTCGCGGAACTTATCCACAAACCCTTGCAGCGTCGACATCTCCTCCGTGTCCTTGTCACTGAGAACTATGGTGAAATGTGTGGCCAGCTTAGACCACGATTTCTCAGTGACGTGGATTCTTCTAGCTGTAGCCAAACTATTAGCCTCAGTTACCTGTGAAATAACAACATCATATACATTTAGTTATGGATGAGTGAAGCAACCAGCTTTACATATGCTGAGTTAATTATCTTTTGGAAAGGACGTTAGACAAAGTCTTATACATTTACAAAATATATATGCAAGTATATATATCTATTACTGTCCTGGTTATTAATGTACCTGGTTACCGCATACTGTCAAATCACGAGATAGGTTACATGTACAGTGATGCCTGTCTAAACCAGACCCTGCCTAAACTGGAAACCTGTCTAAACTGAACCCATCTCCAAGTTCCATTCCAATAGAACTCTATGTTAAAAGGACCTCTATAAACCGAACACCTTTCCAAACTGAACAATTTTCTCAGTCCCTGAAGGGGTCAGTTTAGACAGGTTTTACTGTACTATCAACCAAACAGCAAACAGTCAACTGACAGTCAGTATGTCATCAGAATGCCTTTGACTTTTTATAATGAGATTTCTGAATAATTTGCATCAACGTAGGACTTTCTTGAAATTTCCTTTCAGCCCCATACAATACAAGAAATATGTAAAATCTTTCTTGAGTCAGAAAAGAGCATCTTTGAATCAGACGTGTGTCACGTTGGGTCGAAGGTCATGCTGTATATGGTTCAAGTTTTGCAATACTGTGTTCAGAATGAGTTTTACCTTGAGTGCAAGACTGTAGGAGGCATTGCTCCATAATTCTCTCTCTTCTTTAAGACTTGTCACCTGCTGCTCAAGACGTTTTCTCTGCAACTCGTACAGCTCATGGTACTCAGCCAATAGTCTACAGGATATACATTGGAAAATTGAAGACGGTTCATTATGTATGGCCAAGACTTAGAGTATCTAAAACAGCATGAAATTATCAGGCCTGACGGTGAATTCAAAATAAACTGGCAGCTGTTATGCAGTAAGTTCTCATGATACAGCAATGTGACGTTCAATGAATACAGAAATTTTTGACTGATTGTAAGATCTTTCTGTGCTTGTCTTTCTGGAAAGCAATGTCTATTGGTACAACTACAATTAAACATAGGGCCAAAGTCCCTGAAGCTACTATAGACATGGATACAAAATTAAGTATTTCCCGACTGTATGAAATTATCTCACTTTGGTCATCCTGGGGACATGTAAACCAAATATTAAAGCTGTCTGACCAGCGGTTTTGAAAAAACAAGCGACTTAACAGTTGACAGAGCTCTGCTATGTTATGTCGAGAATAACCTTTTGTGACACACGTATTGATGAAGAAGGTGGATATCTTTGATAGCTCATTTTCAGGATGGCCTGACCAAAAATGGAAAAAAATTCTGTAAAAATACAGATTTGCATATTTCATCAGACT
>LD351384.1:340209-362783 GCA_001465055.1 Ptychodera flava
GAATTGGCTGAAATTAACCCTTTCATCACAAAAGCAAAGTACAGCCCTGTTGATTATCTAGCTAAGTTGAACCCTCATAAAAGAACTGGAGTAAAAGGATTAATTGTCAACTTTCACACCACTTTCAATCATGAAGATCTACCCTGGGCAATAGCAAGAATTGCATTATCCTATAATATAGGGATGAGAGTTGTGAAATGTTAAAATGGACCAAATTATGTATTTATGGAATAAAAACTCACCCTGCATTCTTCTCTGACTCAGTGAGAGCTGATTTCAACTGAAAAATACAAGGAAATGGAAATCGTTGTAAGCACAATATTTCACACTTTTGAGGAATAAAATATACATATCAAATACACATATTGAAAAAGACAAAACAATACAGAAAGATATCAAATACTGAGATAGTCTGTTATACTCACATCTTCCTGTGCCTGGGCTGCTTGCATTGTTACAAGTTTGTCGTGTTCTCGCACATCTGACAACTCACTGGAAAATAAAACACGGATTCAGACAGATGTAAGAAAACAACATGCCAGGTTATGACAGCTGAACTCAAATGTTATGAGAATATGCTTATTATTAACTCCACCATTGGCTTCACATTGTACAGACAGATGTGAGGAGGAAGATTCATGCTAAAAGTTACTCACCTGGTCAACTCTGATATGTTGGTTTTGAATCGCAGCAGCTCTTCTGTCAGTCGTCTGTCTAGCGCCCTCTGTGCCATTACTTCTTGGTGAAGACTGTAAGCCAAAAGATGGTTCACTTTAAAACACAGTTATAAGAGTAGCTTGAAATGATTAAGGACAAAACTATTGTTTCACCCGGTCAGATTTTGTTTAAGTCATCTGGAATGTCTGGTAATATGATGAATGTGGTTGAAGTTTGGTTGAAGAAATGAAAGTTGAACTTGGTAATGGTGAACATTACTGGCGGTAACTGCAACTAATAATTGACCATACCTTTTAACCTGTCTAGGTACTTTGTCAAGCAGTTTGCTGTATCTCTCACGCAGGTTGGCTAGTAATGAACCTCTTTCAGCACACTCTACACTGACCTGTTGAGTGAATAATAGATGGAGCAGGATGTGGTGAGATTAGTTGAATTTGGAGAAAGAGAGACAGATCATCATTTCACATACAGAAGACACAAAGAAAATACCACTTCCAAGTCCCGATGAGAACTGTGGAAGACATTTGCAACCGAACTTCAACTTTCAAGAACCTGCAAGTAGGACTTTGAGTTGTTGACGATGAAGAACTGCATATTCAAAACATCAAGATCAATGCAAAATCTAGCCAACGTCGAGTTTTCTCCGTCTGCGCCACTCTTCATACATCCTCTCAATACATGTACATCTTCATTCAGGTCTCTTAGTATTTTTACTAAAATCAGACAGGTTTCAGAAGTGATGTTCTAATGATAGTACTCATATGCAGGTACATATTCCCTGTTCGCCTTTACGTGACTCTTCCATTTCCACCTATTGTTGACTCTTTAACAATCATGGTTTGGTCCAACCCATTGTTTAGAATGATGACTGTGGACCTGTACACAGGGTAATCGGGTGATAGGGTGAAAATATGAATACCAGCGGTCGGACTGTGGACTTACCTGTCTGATAAGTTCATGAAAGACTATGTTGTAGATGTTCTGCTCCTTCTTGATCAGTTGAAGTAAGTTATGCATCTGAAACAAAAAACAAATTACACTTGTTATGATTTTCCCACAACAAAAGATCTTACCACAGTCCCTCTATCCATAGATAGAGGGACTGTGATCTTACAAAAGATCTATCTATTGTGTAACTGGCAGACTTGTGTTGAACTTTTTAAACGCTGAATCTATTACATTGTGTAGGATTATTCATATGTTAAACAGAAGCTTCATAAGAATTTGTTTTTTCCTGTACATGCTGTTTGACTACTTGCATTGTCATGGTGAAAAGTTGTGTCCATTCAATCTAGGTATTTTTATGATTACAATTCATTTTGGGAAGATAGGTGACAAAACAGAAATTTCAAATGTTATAATACCTAAAAACACATTAACAAACTACACTCTAGTAGTGTGACAAATGATTGTACTATCATGCAGCCGTTAATTAAACTTAGTCTGTAATTCTGAAGACAAGATAAATACCTTTCTGGCTGCAAATGATCACAGGGTCAAGTGCACATACATTGTGCATTTCAAAACTGACTGCTTAACCCTTTGCACCCTGACCCCCTGGTACTCTATGACGTCATCGGACATTTACGTCCGAGCCAGGTTCAAAGGGTTAAAATGATTTCTTGCAGTAAAGCAATAGCACCTTGTTTGCTTTCAAGGTTTTGGTTTTTTGCCTACAGTACGGTACCTGTGTTGGTCCTCTGACTTCTAATTCTTCATCATCAATACCAGCTTTCTGCAACATATCATCCATCACATTGGTCAGCTGTACAACTTCATACCTGCTGGCAGGCTTCCTGTATTTGACAAAGAAGAACAGAGAGAACTGATGGTAATGGTATGTCACCAGAAAAGACGTTTTCTCTGAATGATTTATGCATTTCTCTGCATCGGAACAGAGGCGCAGGTTCATCACTTTGGCCTCTTAATTACTTCCAGGGAAACCAGTCCTGTATGTACATGTACATGTATCTAATGATTATGTACCTAGAGAATACAAAATTCAGTGATGGCAAAGGGAGCTCAACTACGAGTATCCCCACTGTCTCCTCTTTTAAAAAGACATGTCAATGTCAGCAAGAACGATGGATCAGATCTTGAACCCCGTCATAATATCTGTAGTAGTTACACATAGGGTACATCAACCACATTCAAAGGTCAGTGCAATCTTTGTGTAAATACATAATAATAATAATAATAATATAATATTTAATTCTTAAAAAACTCACTCCACAAACGTCTCAGTGCGCTGAACACAAGTATTTAAAAGATACAAAAACAGATAAAAACTCAAAAAACTACAATTATGAGTAAAACTTGGTAAAAAGATGGGTCTTCAAACAACGTTTAAAAGAAGTAACATTTCTGGCACAACGAATTTCTGAAGGCAGTGCATTCCACAGCAAAGGAGCACAAACATGTATTCTAGCAAGATGCCACATGACTGCTTTTGCAGTTTCATGATCATCAACCTTCAAATATTTTGAAAACATTACTTTTCTGTATTGAAATAGTTCGCCGATACAATCTTAGTCATTCATGGCAAGTAAAGATCTCCTTTTTATTACACCAATAGAAGTTTCATTCATTGGTTTCAATTAAAGCTTAATTAGCAATCTGCAATCAATGATGTCTCTAATTTTCTAAAATCTCAAAGATTACAATGTAGAAAATTGTTACTTACATAGACGGAAATATTGTGAGATTCTTGTCCACATCTGTGACTTGTGTTGTAAATTTCCTGAAAAAAAATAGCGAGGTAAGTTCATGTTGATATAATGACATCTCTCGAATTCCTCCTAACCCCCAAACCATATGCGTGATAGAAGACTTAAGACTCTTTGCCCAAATAGTTCTCTCTATCTATCTAAGTTTTAATTTTTCTGATTTGTTTGAGTAACTTTATCTGCAGCTTTTGACAGACAATGTTCAGATTCAAAAAACGGTAAAAATTGTTGTCAAATTCTGGTTTCATTTGAAGACTGTACATGTGTTATAGTACGCTTGAAATGGGCCAATCTTCATCATGGAAACAAAGGGATTTCTAAGGGGGCCTCTCATAGCTTTTGAAGCAACCAAACCCCCTAAAATTATGTTAATTTGTAAAACTGTCCCGCGTAGTGCAAGCCTTAATCAGTCTTGCCTGCGTATTAAAGCACAGTCTCTCAGCAAATGGGGATTGTGCTTATGGTCAGAATACGAAATATAGAAAACGTGTGCAAAGGGTAGCTTTATTACTTCAAAAGAAAGTTTTGGAATCACCAAGTGGTGAACAAAAAGGAAAACTTTCACAAGTCTAATTTCCCTAACAATCTCATGTTTAAACTGAGATGATTAATTCTTTTTGTGATGTACACTTACTCATCATGGAATTCCAATCCTTGAACTCCCTTGGATTTGACTATGTGATATTCTTCTGGTATCAATGTATCTGGTAAACTCATTCCCTGAAGAGAGAATTCATTCACGATGCTGAATTAAAATCACAAATCAAACAGGACAAAGAAAGTAGAATACGATCTCCGCTCTAGAGACTGACCTGTCAACCTTGACTTTATGACCTTGCAACTGAGGAAGTAAAATGATGAACTCTCACCTTTTTCTCCTGAGATGGATCTTTGAATTTTTCTGATGCCCTGATGGAGCTCTTATCAAAGGGATCATTTGGCGGTGGTCTGGGTACTTCTTGGGTGATGTCGTACAGAAATGAGATGTCCCTGTAATAGAATGACAAAGAACGTGATCAATACAAAATTTCAATCAATAAGGTTACATAGTAAGCTATAAAATCGAAAAAATTTAGGGAAATTGTAAAATATGGTAAATATTAAGTTTCAACTTTCACGAAACTTTTCATACAATAAATGTTACTGATCAAAATACTTTCATTTCTCATTTGTTTGTATACTTACATATGAACATATATTTGATGTATTTAATTTTCATAAAATTTTTGCTGAAGCCATTGCTAGTGACCTTTGACCTACCTGCCAGCACCAGTCCATGATTGTGGCTGCTCAGTAAGGTGCTGGAATCTTTTCCTTCTGTTTGGAAAGTTCCAGACATTTGCCGGTGCTGCCATTCCCTTGGACGCTGAGGACTGGAAATCAAAAAGAATTTCATAACTTTACTTGTCATAAAACTGACAAATTTGAACAATTTGCACACATTAACCAGTATGGTATTTCCTTGTGTACATGTATATCAAAAAGACAACAATACACATATACACATACAAATTTACGGTCTTTTGTATCACAGTAAAGAAGAGTTACTCTCTTGCCTGTGAACTGTTTTACAGTTCCATTTCCATGGTTTTAAAACTGTGGAAACTTTATTGTAACTTTTTCTTTTCTTAAACTTTGCTGCAGGGCCAATACATTTACATTGGAACTTTAATAATATTTTCGAAACAAGCTGTCAAAGTTTGTTGGCTGTTCAATCAGCATTTTGATTTTGTTATATCAGAACGATACAGTTCTTTGTGCAATTGTCACTGTTTAATAGCGCATTCAAGTATGTCTGTGAGAACATGATTAATTGCTAGGTAGATGCAGATCAGTCTCTTTCTGGAGGAATGCCAGAAATCACTTACTTTTGTTTTTGATGGTACTGCAAGCTGATCTGACGTTGGCTGTGGAATCTGTGTCAGAGCCAACAGTATGTCTTCTGGTATGAACTCACTCTGTAATGATGTTGGCAATGGTTTTCTCTTATCAATGGCCCTGTCACTGGACTTGAGTTCTGGTAGAGGGCTTTCCCGATCTGAAATAAAGCAAGTCACATACATTATAACCCACTGCTAGAAAAGCATACCTACAATATGAGTTAGCTTTCACTTTTTGCCAAACCAAGCTCAAAACTAGTCACTCCAATTATAAATGTATGCACCTACATGAACATGTATACTTTACCTGTTGATTTTATTCATATTATCTTTTACTGGAGATAATATCATAAACAGAATATGATCATTACTATTTAAGAAAACCTTGTTATCCTTCATACTACTAATTAAGACCTCTTATAGTTTAGAATGGTCAGAGCTAAATTGCAGACTGTACACTGTAAAAATTTACATGTATATGTGGTTTTGCATGCATGTATGATGTACATGTACTGCATAATGTAGGGATGACAGGTAGCTTCTGTGCATGGACACTTCACCCAGAACCTTAGGAAGAACATGGAACCAAGTGGTTTTGGGAAGAAATGCTACATGCTATGGACGAAGGAAGCATTGGAAAAATGGTTTTGAGACAAATTGACAATGAACCACTTCTCTGTGACCACAGTTTAAAATGTTGTCACACAGAAGTGGTTCATTGCCCCTATGACAAAGATATAAAAGAAATCATCGCAGGAGATATCTGTACCAGAACATGACAGATGAGTTAACAATGGTTTCTATGTATTTTTATAATTGAAATGCAAACTTTAGAAAGGATTTGAAAAGGAGCTGCATTTGGTGGATGTAGTATACTAATGGAGGAAACTGGAAATACACATAGTACCTCGACGGTACTACAGTGTACATGTACATGCTATGGGTATAATACTCTAATCACAATCTGTCCGGGTACGACATGTCTTGTCCTATTTTGCTAATATATATCATATTAACATAAAAAATGTTATAAGGAAGGATATTTCTCTCTTTCGAAACCGCACCAGATTCAGCATCTGTACAGTAAATATTGTTTGTAAAATTAACAATGACCATGGAGGTAGAAGGAGAGGCTCTCTCCTTCTACCTCCATGTAATGACCTAGGCGCAGTTCATGCGATTCAAATAGAAAGACTGATAAACATCTCACCTTCCTCTTGTGGAAGAACAATCTTTGTGATCTTTGGCTGGTTCGTTCCTTCCTGTCTGCCGGAATCTGTTCTTGCCGTATTTTGATGGGGACTCCCCGGAGGAGGGTTTGGAGAGAGCGCCAGCTCCCCTCCGACTCGTTGAGTGACTGCTGTTGACATATTCACGGTCTGAGGACGGACAGCTTTTACAGAGAGCGTATTACTGACTGAGAGTGTGCAAGCTCTGCGCGTATGGACGGAACTTCAACGAAAAGACAGCAGAATGCAAAATTGTTGTCACGGCAGAAACGTTAGAGTTGCATGATTGGAACTGTCCACGTTTACATACCAGAAGGCCTCTAAACAAAGTATCGCACTATATTCGTAATCAGCGATTCCCTTCACAGTGTGAGCAACAAACAAGGATGGATGTGGAGCAACACGGGGTCACCTGAATGCGGCTTCCGGTTTCACGTACACCTGACTTCGCGGCCACTTTCTTGGCGATTTTGCAATTAACTCCTTGTATAACTACCGTATATTGCGGTCGAGATGTCGTATATGATTACTAGCTCCAAAATCTACCATGAAGCTTTGTCTCTACCGAGTTCAATTGTTATCGTTTTTCCTCTTCTTCCATGAAATTGCCTGATAATCCATGCATAAAGTTTGTTTTGTTGTCAAGGTTCGGATGTTTGATTGCTCGTTATGACATTTCTCCAGGGTCAGCGGTTGCTAGAAAGCCCGCCCTCTTTGGACAGAAAGTTAACAAATGAACATCGCTTCTTTTCCCTCATACAGTAGGTGATTTATGACTTTTGAGTTTCTTTTCATTATTTTTCTCTAGTAAAGAAAATACATTTTTCGCATTCTTTTCCCAATAGGTGTGTTTTGAAATACAAAGTATTCGGTTTGCCAAAACAATGCATTTTGTATAATATAATGTGCAAAGCTGTTGATTGATGATAAATTAATTCTACTCTGGACAATAGTAGTATGGACATTCCACATGAAGAAGATGTGTTGATATGTGGAACTCTATGCATTGTGTCAATATTTGAGGGACAGAGAAAATGAATGTGTATTTTACAGACTCATTAAGACCACTGGAAAAATCATTGAAAGACACAGTTAGTTGAGCTTTGTTATTTGGATATTCTCTAGCAAGCAATAATGCTATGAACAGTTTACAGAGTGGCACCACCGACCAAAGACTATGAAATAAATTAAGTTATAATTACAAATAATTTTTTTCGCATATTTTCCTTTAGTTAAATTTAGTGTTTCATTGGATGACGATATCATATCACTAATTAGCACAGCCACAGTGTCAGTGGCAGCCAGTCTCTGGCATTTTGTTCGAAGAAATATGGTGTTCATGATTTATGCAGACATCTTTGCACCTTATTTGCAGATCTTCACAGAACAGACAGGACAAGAAAATACATTTAGTTAGACTCTCTCACAGCCCTCACTACACCGATGTGTCAACAATTGTCTGGTTAAGTCAGCCCAAAGACGACTGCATCACCTTGCCTGCTATCCCAGGTCACTGAGTTTGCAAATGTGCTCTCAAAATCCCAAGATAAGGTCACACTTACATTTTTTCACAGCCCCTTGCTGGGTACATACTGTGACTGGTGTAGCCTGGTTCCACAAGCTGACAAGGCTACATTGTCCCTATGCTGCAGTACATTAGCCAATGATGGGCTGCGAAAGTCTATCAAAGCCAAGTAGGATCTATTGGTGGGTCTAACATTTCCAACGATGAACGTTTAGCAAATTGGTATCCACTTTGAATATCAAAAACTTGAAAAAGGGCACTGTCCTATACATTGATACTAATTTCCAGCTATCTAATCATTGTAAATTAGCTTATGGATATGCTGTGAAACCTTAGGATGGGTGTGTTAAGATTTATTTAAATTTCCTTGCATTTCAAGATTTGGCATTATTTATCCTGGTAATTGATCCTCCCTCCCTCCGTTTCTTATCTTTCTTCCACTCTTCCATAGCGTATATTTTATTTAAAAAAAAAAAGCAAGAGGCATAGAAGACTTTTTATGTTTCACCTAAGCTCATTTGAATTTCTACTTTTGATCACCCTCTCATCAGATATTAAATCTGATTGGCTTACACATATCTGGAATTGGAATGCAGATTCCATAAATTCGACAGTGTGACCTGGGTGGTTCTTTAATGTCTTGGAGTATTATACACAGAGTGCCTTTCAAATTTTATCCAGAAACTGGTTTACAGTTGTCCTGTAGTATCTCAGAGGGAAGATGCTTGGTGAAATTCCTCATTCAGTGATCTACTCCAAAATTGATGCCTGTGTTGAACTGAAAACTTTGTATTCAGACTTTCACATTGTGGTGTGAGTGAAAGCTCAGTAGTGTAACATCAGCACACCAAATTTAATGGAACTTAACATAATAGTAATTAGTAAAGAGTGTTGTATTTAATTTCAGAAATGTTTTGATGATATGTTCTGGTACCGGTTGGACTAAAATTTGTATATCAACTGAATGAGCATAAAATCTTAAGGTATAAGGGTGCACAGTGCAACGTGTGTATAGATTTAATATGACTACCAGAGAGATATATAGTCTGGGATAACATTTTAAGAACGTAACACAGCATGAAGATAAATTGCAAAAGTGTATTTTATTGAAGTCAAGATAAATTGTACTCATTAACTTGAGTTGGCTAGTGTTATCTATGGAATCTCATCTTTAAAGCTTACATGTACATTTCAAAAACAAAACAGAAACAAAACCATCAACAGAAGAATACGTTTACGGATCAGTCTCGTCCAAATGGACTCTGTTCATTTCTTGGTTTTCGTTGTGAACTCTGTGATCTTTCGTGATTTCACGGCAGCTGCTTTTGGTGAGCGTTCATCGGATGACTTTCTCTTCTTGGCATCTGAAATGATTCAAATAAAATGGGGACCTTCAAGTTCTGAATGTTTTTTGACAGTGTAAAAACTGTAGTTCTATGCACGAAGATATGGCTTATGTTCTTAAAAAATAAATATTTGTATTGATTTGTATCATAGTCCTTCATAAGAAACTTAGAATTAAATGGATATACATGTAGAACACAGTCATCTTCTTAACTCAACTGAGCTCATTTTAACTAACCAAAGTTTACGGCCAGTGCGGTTAAGGTGAAACAGCTGTGTAATTTCTTTCACATATGTACAGTTGCAAAGAACTGTGACCCCATTTTCCACAATCAATAGAGATAAACATAGATGACATGTGTATTTCTCACCTTTGACCTCACTTGAATCCCCATTCTCAGATGATGCATTTGCATTATAATGACTGTCACGTGCCTTCTTCATTCTCTTCATGTTGCGTTCTTTCACTACGTTGTGATCTACAATAGGTCGTGGGTAATCCTGACCTATCAAACACCCTGCCTTCTGTTGTACATTCAGTGGAGCTGTCCATGGCTCATAGATAAATTTGCTTGGCATCTTCTTGAGAACAGGTAGATATTTTCTAGGAATAAAAACAAAATAATTAAATTTCACTGTGTGGAGGCGCTCTTCCATGAACAAGTGTGGCATCTACTTCAGGATCCCGAAAGGGATGAAGACTGACCTTGTGGAGTTAAAAAGGTCAGCTAAGATGTCATGGTAGGGCCGTTGTGTACAAATTTGCCTGTAACCTTTGACCCATATGGTTTATATGGTTAACAATCACTATGGTGAGCAGATGGCGTATGATCAACATGCAGTGCATTTGGGTCAAAATGATATACTGACCTAGACACAATCAGTGTTAAGGAAATTCATCAACAATGCTGCATTCCTTATTCGCACATGCACATTAAAATCTATGGGCAAAACGAGACCATAGCGCATTTAACAACAAATGATACTGTAAAGATTCCTCGTTAAACTCTGTATATTTGCCATACCGAATATACTCGCCGTCTTTATCATATTTCTGTCCAAACCCAACTGGACTGTAGACTCTGAAGTATTGATGGAAGAAAGCACTGGCAGACAGCCACATCCAGTTGGCAGCATTGACGCTCCAATCAGCATCCAGTAACAACTCATCAAACACCTGCCATTGTAGAGGAGAAAAGCAATGCATATATGTTAATGGTGCATAGACTTTGCTTATAAGCTTCAATGAACACTATCAGTATGTTGACAGCATACTCTACTTACATGTAACTGTTGGAAAATGCTGATTATAAACAACGAACCTGGAGACAACCGAGGCTACGACGGTAAACTGTTTGAGTTATGAGATATTTGCCTTCCACATTGTATGTCTTATAGACTAGCTGCAGTCATCAAGTTCAATCTTCCTGGAGGTATTTTTCAAGGGAATCATTCTTCAAACAATATCTGTGCAGCTACAAACAGACTACGATTCTTCTGTCAAAACACTGACGCACCTTCATTTTTAGAGTTCATTTACAATTTAGACAGTTTGCTTTTTGGGGAAAAAAAAGCAACTTTTGAGTGTTTGCATCGTGTCATACCTTTTGCCCTTCCTCCCAGCTGATCCATAGATCTCCTCTGGTCAGGAAACATGCCACGGAATGTCTGGCAAGATGGTGGATCCACCCTTCCTGTCTCAGCTGTGTCATGATGGCATCGATGTATGGGTACCCTGTTCTACCCTGTCAGAATAGTTGACAAAAAGACAAGTGATATATGTCTCGGTAACTTCCTATAATGTCTTACAGTGAAACATCATCGGACAATTGCCAACAATAATGTTCTCTACGGTGCATCTTGCTTATACAGATTTTGCACCATTAACCAAAGTCAAATGGGAAATCAGAAAATTTAACTTGCTCTATAAAGTTAGATTAACACTGAATTTGAATTTTCTAAAAACAGGTACAATGTTTATACTTCAGTCAAATTAAGAAATGGGAAGTTGTCAACCAAGCATGATAAAAAAAATCTATAGCCAATAAAAGTAGCTGTTACTGTCATATAAACAATTTGGATAAATGAGTTATCGTTATGGATACATCTTTGCATGAAATATTGATTTCTATGATTTCTAATTACATCTTTAATTTTAAAATTTTGTTCTCAATATCAATTCTCACCGAGGGAAAGGGTCATAAAACTAAATATGGTTTGTTTAGAGGTCCTTTTTGGCCCATTTAACCATCAACAAGATGTAATTTGTATTGGTCTCCTGGTAGAATGGTTTCAGGTTTGGTTTTAGCTAAAATGCCAACAGTTGAACTTGTATTTCCTGATGCCTAATACTCTGGTCTATCTGCATTGTGACAATGTCATTAAGACTCATTATTTCCAGATTTAAGGCTTGCACATGTGTCACAATCACCACTAGGGGGCTCTGTCTAATTCTCACCTCAGCCCATGCATTGAGGTACTCGGTGTTGTTATCCCAAGGCACTTGAAGACATATTGGATTACCCTCCATTTTGTCAAAATTTGGTGTACCCGCTGCAGCTGCATAGAAGAACTCTCTCCATAGCAACTGGCCTGTCAGAGATACTGGTGGCTGGGTACATTTTGTCTGTAACGGGCAAGAAAGAAAGTGTTTAATAAATTGAAAGAAATCAGGGGTAAGCACAACCACTAGCCTAAGCCTGTATGCTAATACCTAAAATTTTTACGGCTGTACAAATATTCTTTCCTTGTACCAGCAAACTCTGCAAGTGAACTTGTTAGCTGTAATTAACATGTTGACTGGTGGGGCAGTGGAAACTGAGGCTGGGCTAGAAATTTTCACTGGCAACTATAGCCTTTGGGTTGGTGGATCTGGAAATGGTTTGTTCTCCCCTGTAACTGCCACACTTTAATCAAAGGAACTTTACATATTACAAGTATAGGGCAATACCTGTACAGTCATAATTCTGAACGTGATTCTTTTATCGTATCATAACGTACATGTATACACTCAGTGTGGCAGTTTTCGGACGACCTCAGTTTTCGGACATTTAGTGACATGCTATTAGTTACACTCACTTTGCTCCGTATCGATAGCGTTTTACAGGTCATGTGACCTCATATTAAGTCAGGTGACACTGTTGTCCCGTTTTCGTTAGTTTTTTTTGGTAGAAGCTATTGAGTTCGCTAAGAGCGGCGGTCACAAATTGTCGTCTGATACTGCGTCAGTGATACTGTCAACATACTGCCATCAGGTCAAAGTATCTGAAATTTTGACTAAATTTAAGTCCTGATTTAGCATTGAATTTTGAATGTGGGGAGAATAATGATTTTGAAAATATTCTTTCCATTGTTCGCTACGATTGCATGTAGTTTTAACGAAAACTGCGCAGTTTTTTCGGTAAAAAAGTACATTTAATGAACGCAAGAAGTGTACAAGTTTTTGGACAGACAATATTTAGCATATGTAAACGTAGTAAGTGACTTACTGCGTAAAAACTTGACAGGTAAATAATTCCATATGATGAAATATACTCGGTATTTTTATTAAATAATGCCTGTGCGATTCTAATACAAACAAAATATGCAATGGAAACAATTATATATAATACTCAGTGAACAAACTTAGCGAAGTTAGCGACACCGTACGATACAAGATGCCGAAAGCAACACACACAGAAACAGCCCGTGTCCAATATCTAAGCGCTATACACATAGAAATATAGTTGAGTCGTCCATGGATTAAACATAACTAATTATCATGAAATATTCTTATATACAGTTTTCTAAAAACATCGAAATTAAAAGTTTGAAGTTTCAAATTATCAATACTTAGCTCCTAATCACATTCCAAACTTGACGTCCGATTTCTGGGATTGCAGTCCGATTATTACGCCTTCAACATGGGGTCAAAACTTTGTCAACTTTGATCCCGAAATACCACTCATGTCGTGTCAACTGAGTTTGAGGATAACCACGATAAAGTTTCGAAAGGTATGGTGATAAGATTTCGTATTTCTGGTCATTTACGACACGACTTTGGGCGAAATTCACTACCCTGTCCGAAAACAGTCACACTGAGTGTATAGATATACATGTAGTCAGTCATAGAGATAATCACTTGATCTGTTTAGTTTAGGACACAATTTGGTCATGGAAGTATTTAACTTTGTAATTCATCTCAAAAAATGATGATTGAGCAGGACTTCCGAATAGATCTTTCTATGTCGATGCTAAAACTTGCAAATTTTTAATAGTGAGAGTCATTCACTGCATGACATATCATCATTTGTGTTCAAAGTCAAAGTTAACTGTCAGTAGACTCGTTTGTCCTCACCTTGTGTTTGAGTAAATCATCGAGAGCGTAGTAGAAAGTACGTGCTGACAGACAACCAAACTTCAGATATGGACTGAGAACTGTGGTGCTTGGTTGAAGTGCATTTGGGCGTGTTTTAGGTTTGTCAAATGCACACACCCAAGACTGAAAGGGAAGAAACCATGGCAGAGTTACTGGATTGGTAAGTTTATTATATATAAATGGCGTATCACTTTAATTGGACAAATACAAAAAATTATCATGAAACTACTGTCAAAAGAAGTGATACTACTGTCAAAAGAAGTGACAGAAAAATTTTATGTATTTCAGTGGGATGTTAGAATAAGGTGATCATATAGCAATTATATCTCTCAATATGTTTTGTTTCTAATGGTACCTGAAAAGATAATCAGGTGACTGGGAGAAATACAAGGTTGCTTGAGCTTTGAATATGGTTGAACAGTTTAAGCACTAAACAGATGGAAATGTCTATGTTTGTAGTGGGAGTACCCCCGCTACAGCCATAGATTTTCCTCCTATGTCTTTTGTTATGGCTCAATGGGAAGAGAGCAAGTCAAGGGGTCAAACACAGAACTTGACAATTAAAGTTTTTGTTTCACTTAGCAAATTTCCCACTTCCTGGTCTGACTGACTGGTGAGTATCTACTTTCATGGTATGAAATGTACATAGGAGCCGCAAACTTGACTGCATGACTAGCAAACTAGACTGCAGGACCAGCAAACTAGACTGCAGAACTAGTAAACTAGACTGCAGGACCAGCAAACTAGACTGCAGAACTAGTAAACTAGACTGCAGGTCTGGCAAACTTGACTGCAGGTCTGGCAAACTAGACTGCAGGACAAGCGAACTAGACTGCATGACAAGCGAACTAGACTGCATGACTAGCAAACTAAACTAGGTCACTAGCAAACTAGACTGCAGCACTAGCTAACTAGACTAGGGCACTAGGAAAGTAGATTGCAGCACTAGCAAACTAGACTACAGGACTGACAAACAAGATTGCAGCACTAGCAACTAGACTGTAGGACTTACAAACTAGACTGAAGGACTACTTGACTTGCCCTGGAGACCACCAAATACTACATGCATTAATTTTACACTTCTGTCATTACCCATCATACCTGATTCTGCAGATGGCTCTGCATTCTCTTTAATGCCTCTGTCTCACCACCTGGATACAGTGTGGGTCCAACTTCACTGCTATCTAGCTCTAGATCTTCCAAAGTTGGAACCCCATACTTCTCATCATGATTGTCATCAACTGGCGTGATGCATCCTAGTAGATATAAAAAAAAATGTCTCTTACATTTATACTTGATTTGCCGTCATTGTTTTTATAATCTGGATGAATTGATATTTCAGACATATCATAATTATGACAGTGCAGATATCTTTTGAAAAAAAAATTGTAAAATACATACTGAATATGTCAATGTTCAATAACAAATATTGCAGTTCTTGATCAAGGCAAGTCCAAAGAGAACAGTGTGAATTATTTTCAATAATTTGGTGACTACTAATGAATTTTAGTTTTGTAGTGCATTTCATATCACAGCATTTTATTTTTCTAAATATAATAAATGGCATGATTTACTTGATTTTACTATTCCCTATTGTACATAAAAATAATTTTTTTTTCCCTTTCAAACATCATGAGAATGCTGCCAGTCTTACCCTTCAGGGTATTTTCTGTGATGGCAGGTTGTGGCTGTGCTGGGGGTCCAAGCTTGGAAACCAGTGTCTGTAGTCGTTTGTACTGAAGAGGTGGCTTGCCTCCATTGGCATCTATTATTCTGTTGGGAATCCAAGAGATTTCAAATATTGAAATATCTTTCCTCAAAGGTATGAAATAGTGTTCTTCATCTCAAACATAGAGACAGCAACACATTACTTGTCTTTTGAAGCTTCATAACTGTTTATGTTGCCATAGCCAGTTTGCCTTAACAGTTATAATTATCACAGGAAATTAATTAGAGAACAAAAACAATTTTTTTATATCAAAGTAAGTAACATACCGTTTTTTTTTTTTTCAAATCAATGCAAGTAAGAAATAATGTCTGACTTTGGATAAAAGTGGGTGACACAAATTGTCTACTGTGTAACAGTTGCGTGACAGGTGGCTAATGCCTGGTGAGAATGGACTTTTTACAAGGAGTTATCAAACTTCAAAACCCATTTTAAATTTCTGATTACTTTTTCTGTCTTCATTTTTCTTTAACAACTTGTCTTGAGACTGATAACAAGAAAGCTAATAAGAATACTGATTTCACTCAAAGATAAGAAGATCCAAACTTACCTTTCTAAATCATACAACGTGTGTGAGATCCTCTCATTGACTTCCACACCACAAGATTTCGCAATGTTTTTGATTTCTGTGTCACGTTGGATTGCGTAAGGTTCTGTATCTAATTCAAATGTTAGTCTGGTAATGTTCCATTCCTTGAAGATCCTAGGGAACACCTCTGAGGGCTTTCCTTTCAAAACGAACAACCTGGTGATAATGGAGGAATCAGTGAATTACCGACTGAACTGGAATCAGACATTTTGATATGACAAGAGCATCTTCTATATGATTAGTCAACTGTAAATCAGGTTCTCCATGATGGATTTTGATTTTTGGTCAAATCTGTGCATAATAATCAATGGCGATACAAAATGACAAGTAAAATTTGAATTTAGAAATTGTCGTTCTGCTAGAAATTAGACTAAGTAGGGGAGTAGCGGAGATTCAGCATAATTCTTTTTAAACCAAAATTGTGCCATGAGATAATTGAAAATAGGTTCCTCAAAGATAGATTTTGAACGAAATGAATTTTGAATGAAAATGCTGGCATCCAATCTTTTACTGAATCAATAAATGTTAGTTTCCCACCTTGAACCAATTTTCTTTAGACTTTCATCTAGGTCTTGAAGGGATTGCAGTAGAAATCTCCATCTATTTACACCAACTTTTCCCGATTTGACGAACCATGGATCCAGTATGAATATTGGTCTCATTTCTTGGCAGTTCTCACATGCTGTTAGCAATGCAGGATTGTCATGGAGACGGAGACCTTTGCGAAACCAGTGTAAGCTTCTGTGCTTCGCCATTTCTATGGAAGGCAAAATGTAAATCATGTACACAAGTTTTGAGGTTGAATATCATGATTGACATTGAAGCTAATATTGCATTATTTTTTGCCTTTACGGCAATGCGAAACTGCATGAATTTACCATAGTGAATCTGCATGTTCACAGTAAATGGAGGGACTATTACTTTGTGAACGATATTAATTTGACAACCGGGTGTGGTCAGTGCAATTCCGGGAATGCATGTACTGTGGGGTACAAGCAAGTACACTACCAGTCTTACGGGGGACAACCATTTGATTTCTGGGGTGGGATGCTGGAGGAAATGGGTATGGCAGCATTCTTTTCCCGCCACTGTTGCAGCAACTTTATTTTTACTATTTTCTGTAATTACTGCGTGGACATTAAGACATCACTGGATCAATGTTTTTCTTCTTTTTCATCAACCGACGATTTTTTTTCCAAAAATCCTTCAAACCCCCCCTCCCCCCCGAAATCAAACGTTCTCCCCCATACACTAAGCGCAGTATGACCGTGATGGAGGACTGTGTGCAGCTGCAGGGTGCCTAATTCTCACTGAATTCTTGATTATGGTAACGTTGGCTAACTGATCTGCCTACAATTGACGGCTAGCCTCCCGATGTCTCGTTCCAAATAGTATCACCGACGTTTGGCTGACATTTGGCTGTCATGTACTTTCACGGCACAAACGAGCAGGTTTCAGTCGCATGTTTCAGCAGTGGCGATTGGAACTATGGAGGTAGAAAGAAAGGCCTCCATCCATGTTGAAAGTTCGGAGCCATAATCTTAACGCAGCATCCAACGAGTACTTACCTGCAACAAATTACACCTTAAGTGTACAAAGGTGGCTGGAATTTGCTAACTCAAACGGATATACGAAGAGTAACTGGGCAATAGCTTAGCCGCACTCAGTGAAACACATAAGCGATGTGGTTATGTATCATCGAATTTGAAAACACAAACTTACGTAATCTAACCTGCACTACGCCACCAACGTTGATATATTGAATTGTTTCCTTCTCTGCAGAGAAGAGGCACTCGCCTAGCGCCTTACACTTCTCTCACGGAAAAGGGTATCCTTGCGTGTTCCCAAAACAACGGAAAAAAAGTGATTTTTGGGGGGTTCATCATCTCGGCCCGTGAAGCAAGAAAAAGGGATTACTTTTTTTGCAACAGCTGATCCTTCAAAGGATTACAATACCCCATTGAAATCAGTTAAATAAGATGTACAGTCATTATTCCCAAAAGTGATCATGTTGCCCTAGACTGTAATGGAGGTAAGCTGGTAAAGACAACAAACTAAATATTAGACAATACCATCGCTTTATACAACATTGGCATGGTTATAAGTGTATTTGCAATTTTCTCACACACTCTAAGATTTTATAAATTCGTAGTGTTTTCTGATTTAGTTTTTACCTATATTGCCTATAATAAGGGTGTCTATTTTGTTGGTTATTCCCAGATAGGCCTAAGTGCTGTTTTGAAATTTCACTGTAGAAGTATGGCTACCCAGACTTTTCCTTGAGTGCTACACGGGACCTGTCAGGCTAGAAAGTGACACTGTTATATTGCCATTTCCTTGAAACTTTCAAAATAAACTCAGTCAACTTCAAGAAGCCTTTGGGAAAACTGTACTCATAAAGCAGTCTCACTAATGTAGATTTAGAGACAACATAGCGATTTGGTTTTTTTCTTGCTAAAACGCCAACTCAGCTGTTTTTCTTGATGCGTTGTTTTAATCATAAACAAATCATTGTATATCTTCATTGCTATGTTAGCCACTCTCATCCATTTCACCATCAGAAAGTCATTTTGAAAGTAGTGCTTTAAAAATGTGCACTGGAAGGAAATAACTATTATCTTAGCCCCCTAAATACTCATGAAAAATCTTATGAAGCAGTGCGAGTTGCAGGAAACCACCAAAGATTTTATTGAATATTAAAACGACGTTTCTCAAAAACGCGAAATGCCCACACGTCTGCTAGCATCTCGGGACTTCTGATTTATGCAAAAGCTGAAGCACTTTTAAGAATCTGTAGTTTTACTATTTCCTCTTTCTTATCAATATTATACAATTTTTGTGATTCTTACAGAAATGAGATAATAAATTTCACAACACTTTTTGCAACCTTACAAAAACATACGGACGCTTTAATCTGAAAATAACATGTCCTAGTTGCCAAACACCAGTATCATTCGTAGTAACCCTTACACACACGATCATTTTTCACTTTCACCTATTGTCGGTGTTTGTAAAATAATTGACAAGTAAACTACGTAAGGGGTGTTTCCTGAACGGTTGTCCGGTATGTTTGTCCAGTAAGTCCAGACGAAGATAAGTTACGCACTTGTTCCATAAATTTTCAGCTTGTACAAAAGGCAAAAAGAACGTACCATTAGTGTCAGGGATATCATTGCTTATCTTTGACCATATAGTCTGTACGATGTTTTTCCAACTCGGTGCTGGCAGCAAGTCCGTCAACGACAAACCACTGGTCACCGGCACGTCAGAGCAAATACATAGCAGACAAGCCACAACAAACGCTGTCTTACAGACCGCCATAACTCATGATCGCAGAGGCTAATGTTTGTATGAAATGCTAAATCGATAGATACAGTAGCTATCTACGGATTGTGTAAATACAAGCCACTGATACCACAATCACGTAAGATGTGAAATCAGCTATGGGAGGATTCTACGCAAACCTTGCTTTGTATGTAAATTACTCATACACTTTGTGCCAAAGGATATCATACTAAGTATGGTGTGGTAAGTCAGAGGGGTGGCCAACTTGAATCAGACGATTGATTCGAGATTTATCCTGAAGAGTGATCACGTATTAAGACACTACTTTCAGGTATTTCGAACAAAAACAAAATTTCTAGAGAAAAAGTACGAGCTGTTAGCTCGAAATTGACCTCTGCATACTATTTCCCGCGCTTCCAACCAGGAAAACTTCCTGAGTGGCCCTCTCGCCATTACAGCCCTACTCCACTTCGAAAGCCGCCCCATTGTCTCACTCTCACGCGACACGATATTCCCTCCAGTGCGTAAATAACCAGATCCCACCTTTTACGAAAGTCGCACAGGGCCATCTTACTTCATTACTTCGTACTTCAAAATTTCAACTTGGCTTCTCACTTCAAAAATTTGTTTCTAAATTTAGACACTCCTACATGTTTCTCACATCAAAATGTCGCGTACACCTCGCAGTCCCGGGCGTTCGTTCAAACTTCAGGAGCACCTAAGCTGCCTGTTTCAAGAAATTTAAACCAAACTTTCTCGCTAAGAAAACGATTATTCCCTCGCCAGCTGAGATATTAACAGTCTTGCCAGCAATAACGTTTCCCTGCCATCTTATGCGAGAAAATATTACGTCCACCAAAGAGTAACATGAACAATTTTCCGACAGCTTGACATAATGAAGTACGGTAACCTCTGTAAAGTTAGCACTATTCATCAGTGATGCAGATAGCTTTCAGGAAGAAAATATTTACGTTAGAAGGATGTACATTATGTGTGAAAAATAAAGCGATTGATTTGATTTATTTTGTAAATATTGATTCAGAGTCTTCAAATAAAAAAAGAATGAATTTTGACGTGTACCTTGCTTGAAAAGTTAATGTTTATTTATGAAAAGAAACTTCGATATCAGATATGTTCACAATCAACATGAAACGTCATTGTTTTGGTATTTGTGCTAACAAAAATAAAGATGCTGGAGCTCGACAGCGCCACTTACGGTTGAAAATCAAAATTAAAGTTTGGGTTTCAACAAAATTAGCGTCATATCACAGGTAACTCTGGCTGCTCCTTGTTTGTTTGATTGTCTATTCGTGTTTGTTTGTTTATTTGTCACGTTTGATTACTTCCACATACTATAGTACTTTTGTTCATGTTTGTCAATAAAGAATGGTGTTTGTTTGTTTGTTTGTTTGTTCTCTAAATACCCTTTCTACAGTTGAGTATTTAGAGTGGTAGACACGCACAACCACAATACAACAATATATTTCTCCTTTATATGGTTCTTTATTGTATATGGAAATAAATGGAATGTTCTTCGATACAACATTCTACTCGCACTGCAGTCACGTGGTAAACTTAAGAGAATGCGAAAATCACTATTATATGCCACTCTGAGGTTATTCATGTTCTGAGTGTATAGCCACCATAATTGGGAGCAATACATATTAGTGCATTAAGAACGAATTGAGAAACTGTCACATGGTTATTGCAATTTGAGAATTTACGAATCAATGAATTAGCCTGACCATAGAATCTACGTACTTGTCTCTTGATATCTGCGTCATCTGTCATTGTGTCAGGAAAAAATAAAACCAAGTTATTTGTGTTCGGAGACAACGTTTAAAATCTTACCCTTAAATATATTGGAGGGACCATATTTGTAGTCAAACCAAATTTACGTGGTAAAAAGTACATTCATTCTGACTTATTTGGGTGAAAAACTATATCATGTTCAAAGCCGTATGTTTCACAGATATTTGTATTAAATTACGCAAACCACTTACACAAGGACACATCAACGCATTAGATGATTGATGATAAGTCCACCAATGATACAGCCTTTTCTACAATTTTCGAAACGAACACTAAGCTCATCCATATATACGTTAAACAGGTATGGAGACAGAATACTACCGTGACGGACGCCGTTTATCACTGAAAAAAACCGAAGAAAAATAACCGTCCCATTTAACACAAAATAACTGTGTGCGGTACCAAACCATTATTACACGATTGAATTAAATACCACGGCATTTTCTATCTATGAGTTTTTAAAATAAAGCCCAATGATTGACACGATCAAATGCTTTGGTTGCGTCTAGAAAACACACAAATACTGGACTGTTGAGATAACTGTGGTAGAAAATTATTTCTTTCGTGGCATAAATACAAAAATCAGTAGAATGTTTCTATTTAAAACCAAACTGAAAATCTGTAGTATTCTGACAGTCCTTACAACGCTTTCAAATAATTAACTCCAAGATCTCAGAAGTCACTGCGGCAATGGCAATTGGTCTATAGTTATTTGCTTGACATATAACGAGTTTTGTCTTTGACTTTCAGGAAGAATTAGAAAGCCATGATTGAACATTGCAGTAACAGACAAAGCAAGCATTAGGTGCAGACGTTCATTAGCTTATTTGAAGTGTTCGGCAGACAGATGATAATGGCCGATAGATTTTCCAAGCGGGAGCTTTACAATCGCCGCCCTTCAACAACATCAGCTGATAAATGGTGTCCCTTATGGTGTCAGGATCTTTTAACCACGACGTCACAAATTTCTCATAATTATTATTCGTCACAGATGAAAGTAACGAACTGAAGTGATCTTTCCACATATTAGCTATATTTTGTTGACCTGAAAAGCCGTGCACATTAGAAGATAAAGGTAAACTTTGACTATTGAGCGAACCTTCTTTCAAAAAGTGTTATGATCATGAAATTGCAGTGAGTCAGCCAGACCGTCAGCCCTCGCTTCTTGTGCACGGCGTCGACACGTACTTAGTGCTTGCTTTAATCGGGCATGCGCCGTGCCGCTCATGTCATGTAGATAGGGCCTTTGCGTGGTTGGAATACCTTTACATAAGCGTTCCACTCTGGAATCACGTGGTCAGTACTACAATTCTTATTCACAAAGCATTCCTGAGATGCACATTTAGGAGAATGTATAACATCATTGTAAAATTTCTCAATTTGGCATTTGTGATCTTCCAATTCACAAAACTTGTTGTCGCAC
>LD351384.1:392875-407305 GCA_001465055.1 Ptychodera flava
TGCATTATAAGTAATGAAATATATATATCAACATTGAACAATCATCAGAGTTTCCCTACATATTGAGATGAATACAAATTTGCTCACATTTCTCAACTATATATGTCATGATCATGTTACATTTCCTAACACATAAAATATTGGGTATTTTGCCTCACACAACTAACAAAAGTTTTCACACGCTTCTTGAAAATGGACGTTTTAGTGCAGTCTATACTACTACTACTACTACTACTACTACTACTACTACTACTACTACTACTACTACTACTAGAACAACTATACGTAAACGAACACCATTTTTCACACCGATCTAACAAATAAAAATATTAGTTTGTAGCACGTCACAGTGTACCATAGTGAACATTTGATGCAGAACTTACGCACACAATCTTGCAACCTATTATCCTGTGACGCGGGCTGTAGAATAATGAAGAAAATCGGGATAATTTGTAAAAATACGGTATTACAGCAAGTCATCGAGGTAAAACATATCAAAATAACAGACGTCAACAACACAAATTTAAATGGTAAATTCAGTAATTTCCTGATCGGATTCGAAGGCACAACCTAAAATTCCTACTCTCATAAGCAAAGAAGACAACGATCAAAACTGTTCAAATATATAAACACCGAAGAGCAGTAAATGCTTGCTCAATAACCGAGCAAAATTGTTGTTTTTTCGACTGCGTACCCTCCATGCATTTAGAGTTTAATAAGGAACACGTTCATACATACATGCTGGTACGAAAGTCACATATGCTGTATTGAAGCAAAGAATGCATCGCTAACCTTTTCTTCATTTAGCTCCATGAACACAGATGTTTACGGTATTTCAAACAGACAAATATAGAATAACCGATAACACTTTCTAGCGGATAATTTGATTCGACAAGACAAGCGTAATGTCGCACAATTGAATAGGCACTACACTACCTGTGCTACAACGACAAATACTCCAGAAAGTAGAATGAGAACAACTCTAAGATCCATTTCGAGTCTGAAAATGAAAAATAAAAAATCCTTGAAAATGACAACGTCAGTCGAATAAGTGTTCGAATAAGTTCCATTTTTTTCATGTACTGCTAGTGAACCACCAGACATAGCCACAGCCTGTTGATGGTTAGCGTCTCTGAAAGCTCTCAATGCTGATTGCAGGATATCAAATCTATGAGTTTTACAGGTAATTAGAGAATGGTAAATTGTGGCTGCACAAATACTGCTACACAGCAACAAGTTTGGAACGAATAAAGTTCTATTGAATTGAATTAAAGTACGAGACAATTTCATGCAAAGCGAGATGAAACAACGACAAATATTAATCTCTTACCTTGTCAGCTTGTTTTGGACGAGAGTTCCACTGTTATCGATGAACGGGGATTTATTGGAAGAAGAAGGGCTTTTATCGAATATGATGATATCGGGGGTGCAATGTCTACCTCTCGTTTTCGTAATGCCCGCTTTGTGTGTTGCATTAACTTTTGGCATAGAGGATATACCCCGGCGACATCATTACTGACGCAAATTAAGCTTACCTCAATTCAGTATTGAGAAAATCCGATATTCGTCTGTTTCTGCCCTCTGTTGAATACACTTTTTGGTATTTGTCAGTATTTGCGTCCAGTAGACTAAAGCTTTCTCAACTTTTGTATGTGCGTATCATGAAATTAATTACTTTTCATGAATGTAAAACTACTACAAAGAATATTAATCCTTGGCAAATAATCATTTTACATATGTTGGCTGTCGTTGGTATCAAAATTTGCGAACGGAAAATGTCGATATTCAAACGAAATTTAAAAATGAATAAAAGGAGAGACAACTTAAACCGATTTCTACCACTTTCCATTTTGTGTTAAGCCAGAACTGAAAATATTTAATTTACAAACATCGCCAGGATAGCCGATCTCCCAAAATGTTTCGGGTAATAATCGTCACGCGTACGCATTACCAACAGCTTCACTTTATAAAACAACATGCTGAAATCGGCAAAAGGCTGACTAGGATTGAAATAACTGTTTATCAACCAGTCTGGGTTCATGCAAACATTACATCCTCCCAAGGACGTTCGAAGCTGAAATTAGCATAAGGTAATTAGCTGTTTTGAATATAATTATATTTTACAGATTGAGGTGTCGAGTAATTACTTGGACGCAAATCATTCTTGTACCTCCGTCAAAATTATTGAATTCATGATCACCTAAAAGAATAAAGACAAGCTCGCCTAAGAAAATAAATATAAAGACAATTCGAGCATTTTGACCAATAGAATAAATTTCAGTATTTCTCTGATTTTATTCGCAGTCTTAGGGCTACACTTACAAGAGAGGGAGGTTAAAATTGCACCAGTGGCGAGAATTCAGCGGAGATTGGCTTACACGTTCAATACAAGTATCGTTTTGCACAGTTAGGACTAAGACGTGCTGACTCTCATACCCATTCACATAGTTGCATTGAACAATGTTACAATGTTACTTTGATATCTTGGTTACAGAATACAGTGAGAAAAACTTAGAAAAACTGAAATTTTAATTTGTGTTTGGACAAGCGTGCAAAGTTTTAGTGGTAAAAAAAAAAAAAAAAATGTTTTTCAGCATAGCAGCTAGTGTGCAACCTTTGACGTCGTCTGGGATTTCCACTGCAGTTGATACTTTGGCTTTGTTCAGTGTGAGTTTGTATCCTTATTGTTAGCAAAAATATCTCAAAATCGTCATACATAAAAGTACGGTAGATACAGCAAGCATCTCATTGAGGTAAAACATATCTAGGTGACAGAAACCTACTCTACCGAGCAAAAAAGAAAGCGATCAAAACTGTTTAGGTATACATAACCACCCTAGATGTGTAAATGCTGGTTTAATTACCGAGCAAAAGTGTTGTATACCGACCGCGAACCCGCCATGCAGTTTGAGTTCAACAGGACACATTCCCATACATGCTAACATGCAACGCACACAAGGTCAATCTATGCATCGAGTACACCAACTTTTGCTTCATATAGCCCTGCGGACACAAATGTATCAACCATCAGATTTAACAGAATCACACAAAGACAAATGTAGAACGAAGAATGAAATGGACAGAGTTTATATTTTGAAACAAATAAAATCTTTACAAGTATATACTAGTAAATCATTTTAAAGTATTAGCGGCGATAGATTGACAGAACTGAATGAGACATAATAAACAGCCGTGTAACTATTATGAACGGGGATTTATTAGCAAAATAACGGCTTTTTAGTGAACACGATGATGTCAAGGGATGCATTCTCTACCTTTTGCTTTTGTTGCCCGCTTTGTGTAGTGAATTATCTATTGCCATAGAGGATGCACCGCCGTGATATCAACTGCTAACGCAAATTAACTCGATTGAATATGGAGGGATTCAGATGTTGAGTGTGTTTCTGCCTTCTGTTGAATATACGTTAAGGTATTTGTTAGTATTACCAGTTGACTAAGCTTCCTTCACTTTTGTATATGCGTATCATGAAATAAATTACCTATCATTGTAAAACTGCTGCAGAGAAGTATTGCCACCTGGAGTGTAATCAGATATGTTATCAAGTCATTTGTACTCTAATCTACTGCCAAGTGTCTAAGTTGGAAAGAAATAAAAAAATAAATAAAAAAGAGAGACAACATAAACCGATATCTACCACTTTCCATATTGTGTTAGGCCGGCATTGAAAATATTTAATTAGAAAAAATCGCGACAACAGCCGATCGGCCAACCACGGTCTTAGGAAAATAATCCTTCAGCGGAAGTATTACCAACAGCTTCAATATTTGGAACACCATGCTGAAATCGGCAGAAGGCTGACTTGGAATTAAATAGCTGTTTATCAACCAGCACTGTGTTCATTCGAAAATCATTTGTAATCATAGAAACAAATGTATCATCCTTTAAATGACGTATTAGATGTAATCAGTTATGTAGATAACGGTGCCGAATGTAATATTTTTTTAAACAAGGGAGCGTTCAGTTATTATCGTTTGTGTTGAGTCTGCAATTATTTTTGTACCCACGCCCAAATTGATAAACTCCTGACCACCTAAAATTGGACTACCACCTCGTACACACAAAAAAACGATAGCCCGAGCAGGCAATTGCAAGAGTAAATTTTGCATTTCAATACTTTTATTATTTTTATTTTATTTTTTATTGTTTATTATTTTCGCTGTCGCTCATTTACCACCTTCTGACATTTTGAGGGTGAAAATAGTGCAGACGGTGAGGACGATTTACAAGACTGCACATTCAATTGCTCAATTTGCAGTTTGTGATATTTGTATTGCAATTCGACTCACTTTAAATTGACAAATTGAGCCTTGTGTGTCAAACCTTGAATTTCGCTCGCAATTTTCTTTTGAATCGCGGAGAGTGGTTTATTTCGATGAAAGTAGAAAATTACAACTGGTATTATTGTATAATTTTTGTATAGTTATATTGAAAAGAGAGATTTCCCATTTGACACTTATGAACAGTACTGCATTATTTTAAACTTATCTCCAATTTTAACGTTTTGTTCATATCTATTGTTTAATTATAGACATATTAACAGGAACAAAGGGACTCAGATGATTTCAGCTGAAAACAGTCGACTATGACCGAGAATTTATGATTTCAAGAACAAATCATTCAACTCGGCTAACTATACAGGGGTGTTGCAGGTCGAAAACAATCGAGTAGGGCAAAGATAGCGTTGCTTTTTCCCGGGAAATGAAACTGTGACTCTAAGTGAACACAATGGACTGATTTTAACCAACAAAAATAGTCTCAGACCAAAGTATATTTTTGGGGAGCAAAACAGACTCCCAGTGAGTGGACTTCAGCAACCGCCTTCATAGAATAATAGATTCGAAACAGTGCAATATTTTCGAAATAGTGCCCTCCAGCAAAGGGAGTCGAGAGTGAAATAAATGAGTAAAAAATAAGTTCAAATCAAACTCAATATTCTGTAGACCAACACGGACACATAGTAAACTACATAGCTGCAGTAAAAAACAAACACAGCAAACCGATGTGCTTGAAAATCACAATAGATGCACAAAATTCCACATGTACTTATCAATTTACATTTACGAGTATGGTATCATTTTCAAACCGATTTATTTACAATGTTGATTTTGTCGATGCTCTGTAATCCCACTTATTGGTAATGATTACAGTTGTCAAATCAGAACACCGGCATTTGACGGACAGATATTCCAAAACCAATGCAGAAATGAAAGCAAATTCTGCCGTTGTTTGCAGTTTTCCTCTGAATCTCTGAATAAAGTTTTAAGGCAAAATTGCGTGACAAACAATCTCATAATCAAGTCTAAAGTACTGCAGGCAAACCTCTGGACAAAATGAATGGATTGGAATACAACAGACTACGGTAAATAAAGGTTACTTGATCAAAACCTACACGTTAATTTATAGAGTAATTCAACTAGTTCACGGTTAGGACTATTGCAATGGACATCGAATATAAACACTTGATTGAGTAGGATCTGAACGGATTTCTTTCAGTCTGAATAATAAAAATCAGATCCTGTTGATTGATATTTTAATGGAAATATTATTCTTCAAACGAGTAATGTAACGAAACATGAGTTCCGAAAAACTTGATTTACAGTATAAGTCCCCTAGATTTGTATTTATACACTTATGTTTTCCCTCGAGACGACATTTTGAGCACCTTGATGGAAGATGACATACATTCATCCGTATTGCATTGGCAGTATGCTATCGCCTGGCGTTAAATCAATAAATTGATTCAATGTTGTTATAGAGTTCAATATGCGTATTTGACGAAAACAGGTACATGGAATTTCACATATCTCATAGGGACAGCAAATTCGTTTAAATATTTCCCTGGGTCAGAGTCCCCTGTCACACACCACACATGCTCCGTCGTCTGTTTTGTCATCTGTTCCAGTCCCACCAGTCTGACCCCCAGACTCGCATGACATTACCGTGATCCCCCGGGCTCGAGTCACCTGTGTATAGCGGTGCGTTTTTCATTTTATATTGTCTTGTAAGATATACAAAAGAGGGAAGGGGAGAAGGACATCCGTCTTGAAGTGTCTTTGGAGGAATTATTCTCGCTAGGCAATGCTCGAGGTACACGGAAACTTGAGCTGGACTATTTTGGGGAAGACATACTCATACTGAGACGAAGATATACGTTTGACGTGGACTTTAATTATAACGATGAGATACCTGGAAGACTTTGACTACGCCACGAACTGGAAAACTAAACTAATCTTCTCTAATTACAGGAGCGATCCTCGATCTTCACACCAGCCTGGTGCCTCTCGGAATCTCTCCTTTTTATCCATTTTTGTGAATGTGTTAGTAATGAGATGGGAAATAATTTAAATTTCGATCATTGGCTTTCGATAGTTGGAACGCGTCATATCTGGGCGTCAGTCCCTCATGCTGGTATGTATCTTGGCCGGTTAGGTGTCAACATGTTGAATAAGGGAAATGTGTGAATTTGAAGCATTTTCCCGCGTCGTAAGATGCGAGTATGTCGAAAGAGGAGAAATAAAGAGAATGAAATCATATGGGCACGAGAAGAATGATAGAGACATGACCTCTCCACCTGTCTGATTCTTCCAGGCTCGTATCATATCACAATGTTCCCATGGGACGGAGCCACCCGTCATACCCATATATGCTCCGTTGTCTATTACGTTCCAACCTGTCTGACCTCCCAGGCTCGTATCATATCACGGTGATCCCATGGCTCGAGTCACCTGTCTTCATCAGTTCGTGTTCTCCACCTGGGCTTGTACAATCGACTATCCTCTGGTCCGACGTCCCTAGGCTCGTATCATGCCACCATGATCCCCTGGATTTGAGTCACCTGCCGTCATCGTTTCATGTTTACTACCTTGGCTCGTACAGTTTCCCTATCCCCGGGACCCTGAACCTTCATTAATACATGCTTCCCATCCGGGCTCGTACAGTCAACCTGTCCCCTGGGACCCCATCCCCAGCTCGTAAAGTAATTGCTTATCATCCCCTGGGTTAGAGTTCCATCGTTTGTGTCTCGTTATTCGATATTTCAACCTGGACTTTTACGGTTGATCTGTCCCCCAAGAGACTGCTCCCTCAGGCTCGTATCATAACACCTATGATCCCTGGGATCGAGCTTCCCTGTGTACATCATAGTCATACTGCACCATCACACCTGCATCATCTGATACCATCCCTTGCATGGTAATCACCTCTCGACAAACAATCTGTTACCCTTCACACATTCCTTCTTTCTGGTCACTTTGGTCATTCTTCCCTCGCTTGGGCGCTGAATTTCATCCTGACCCCATTTCATCGGGAATTCTGTTAATTCCCTTACTTTTGGCCTTGCAGGATGGATTCAACTTTGGACAGTGGTCTAACCATAGCTCTGGGTCATCAACTTCCCCTCTCTTTTAGCCAATTTTGTAGTATTAGCTTTTATACTTTATTTGCTATTGTTTTATGGCATACTTTTGAGAGAAGTTTTGAAGTTTCTTGTATACACATGCAGTTTTCCGCTGGTTTCCTTTCATTTGCAATAAACACTGCTAGTTTAATCATAAAGCAGTGTGGTGTGTTTCACAAAGTGCAATCTGTGTTTTTGACACAGATGTGTTTTGTGAACTCGCCACCCTGATCCTTTCGACCTCCAGACACCCCCAGAGGTAACATGTTCCTTGAGAAAACATTTTCTCTCTCTGCCTATCAGATCCTTCTCTGCACACGGCAAACATCCTCAGTCAGACTTTGTTCTTGTCACATTTTCATTCACTCAGTTCTTATTGTTCGCCGTGTGCAGATTACCGTCAATCTCACCTCCACCCCCTTTTCCACATTTCTCTCTTTCCTCTTCTCTCAGGCAAGGGCGTCGGATTCCATCCTGACCCCAATTTGTCGGGAATTCGGCTATTTGCCACTCTTTCGGCCTCGCTGGTTTGACGGCAGTCTGCACACAGCGATATAATACTCTCATTGCTAATACTATAGACCATATATGATATCGTATAATCTTTTAAAAGTATATCAAAGCATTTCACCAAGTTATGTTTGTTTTAAGTATTTTCATAAAGTGGTAGGAAAACAAGTGCGCTTGACCAGAGTTGCCTTCTTCAAGGAAGTATTCTTTATTCAACCAACGTTTCGGCAGTGTACAGACTGCCTTCTTCACTAAACGAATATGTTACAACCAGGAAAATCGATGTAGGTAAAATACAGGGGAAAACGTTAGAAGTGAATTACTGGCCAAGAACGGGCAAAGAACTGTAAAAACTTCAAAGAAGACAAAGTGAAATTTGTGGCTCAAATAAATGAAAGTGTAAAAAAGATACAGCATGATAAAAATAATTTTACATCGCAAATAAAAGAGCAGAGAGAGAGAGAGAGAGAGAGAGAGAGAGAGAGAGAGAGAGAGAACTATGAACACATTAAAGTGTAGTGTGAAAGGGATAGAGACTGACCCCTTAGTAGTGAATCAAAGGTGAAAAGCTACCAAGCCCTTAGGTGTGATAAGAAAGGGAAAGAAAGTACCGTCAAGTAAGGCACGTCGGTAGTTAACCTTCTTTGCGATTAATGCCATTTGGTGACATGATGCCGAATTCAGAAATAACTGAAAGAATTCTCTTTTACGTCTCTCCTGGGTATTGAGTACGGACATTTTACAAAGACCACTGACACGAAAATGACTGAAGCTTATGTTTCGCCCTCGTTTACTAAAATGTTTGGCTAAGGATGTTGATTTTTGTTTCGGATAGGGTATGTTTTTGTGTACAAGTCGTTTACATTCTCTTTTAGTTTCCCCAATATATTGTTCACGGCATTTTTGGCAGGTGATATACAGATCAAGTTGCGCGTGGTTTACTTAATATTGCCAATTATTACGGAGGTTTTTCCAGTATTAGTACCAGTAATGGAGGGTGATTATTCAATATGTTGACTGACATTGGTTGTATTTTATTGTATAAAAATTGCTTTCTTGAAGACGGGAACTCTAGTCGAGCACTCTTGTCTCCCTACCATTTATCATGTTTTGTTGTGCGCTCCTTTTTTCCACGGAGGACTTCAATAGTTGTAGTTTGACTGACTTTTCTCTTGAGACTATAGTATTTTGAGGCAATCGACATAGTCCTCAATCGGTTACAACTTCCTGAGTGTTCGTAGGTGCTAAGCGAATGGTGCAGTAACGAAAACATTTCTACTTCGTGTATAAGATGTTGTTGGTCGGTTTCCAAAACAACAAATCCCACACGCAGCTCACAAATAAAACATACTTCATGCCACATTTTCAGTTCATGTCGTAAAGAACTTTATTTTGTTTTTATTTTTCTCTAGTTTGCAGGTCAGAGTAAGCAATGCTAAGGAAAGTTCGGTTGATCGGTCTAGCGGTGGTCCGCAGATTTGGTGATGCGTGGAAAAGCTAGTTGGGTGCTTCACTGCAACAACAGTGGTCTGTAAGAGACAACATTGGATATTATTCGGTATCACACATAGGCTGTTGCACAGTGGCTAACCGCTCCAGATACACAGTTTCTTCTAGACTTTGACAGGCCAGACTTCCTGATTCTTAGGGTGAGACATTTTTTGATGAAAAACTTTCAATTCATTGTTTAAGGCATGGTAGTATGAGCCTCCAAAATGAAAGACTTAAAACTTTGCTCAAACTTTCTTCAAGCAAACTTTCAATTATTCTCTTCAAAGGCAAGAATAAAATAAGGGATCACCGAAAAACTTTGGTACAAGAGAAACAAATCACCTAAAATTTACCGATTTTTGAAATTCAAAATGATACCATCGCTTTGTTATCTCTATAGAGGAAAATGAAATGTTTGATTTTCGAAAATTGAAGACTGTGAAAATTTTTCTGATCATTAACCGTGCAATCAATCGAAATAAGCCTATGTTTTCTTAGCTTTGTTTTCCTGGGATCTATCGATACAATTAGCAAAATACTTACTCGGAATCTCGCAGATAAATCCTTTTGGCCGGCAGTTGCAGTATTCATCGTCCCATAATCCATCGTAACCACGTCTATACCTAACATAAACAAGCAACAGAATGAACTATAGCAGACGCCGATCTAGCATGTAATTAGTATCACATTGAACAGAAACATCCTATCAAAAACCAAAATTTCCTTCAAATACTATTTTGTTAGCGTTAAATTTGGAGGCAAAAGATGTATGTACATTCTAGGCCTAACGATGCCAGTCAATTAATCTATTTTCTGTTTCCCTTTGCATGAGTATGAATATAAAGGGAGGCAAAGGTAATGCTTTCGGAATGATTAAAAATTGTTAAGGGCCCTTGAAAAAAATTTACCTTTCTCTTACCGATTTGAACAACATAATGCTCGGAATGCAATATTCTCAATGGCTCTCCTGATTTGTGCAACTGTTCTAAACGGCAGATTCTCTGCAGAAGCACTTCTGGTGTTGTCAAGTATTTCTAGCGTAAGTCTTTCTGTTGTAAGTCATTTGAGCAACATAATGCTCGGAATGCAATTGTTCAATGACTCTGATTTGTTCAATCGTTCTAAACGGCAGATTCTCTGAAGAAACACTAATTACTTGGATTGCTTCCTGGTTAAGTCAAGTATTCTATCATAAGTCTTTCTGTTATAAGTTGTTTGTTTGAGCGACATCAACAAATTATTTGCAACTTACCAAAGCTGAACACAGTCTTGTCCATCCTTGTCTTTTTTCGTGTTGTTGTTTGGTTCGCGTGGAGCCCAGTTTGTAAAACCGTTGCCGCATATCTCGATTCCATTGTTCCAAACATATGTACCTTCGCTATCAGCATCAGTGAGACCAATGAAAAATCCCCACGTTGGCTTGTTGATACATGGGGGGCCATCAAGCCCTTCACCGGCGATGAAGGCCCTAACCATGGAATCAATTTGTGCATCAACTAAGTTAGCAAGGCTACCTCCACGTTCACGGCACTTCGCCTCAGCATACCCATAGTAGGTCATCTCACCAGAGTTGGCATCTTCAGGCATTTCGCAATGCACCTCATATCTCTTACACAGACAGAAAGAGGCTGTGAAAGAAAAGCTTATATCAGAATTGAGAATACCACAAAAATAATTTTCTGTATCACATTGCCTGAAATAATGAATTATTTTCATCAAAATGGAATAAACATCACAGTTCCCCTCAATATTGAAATGAATACGCCTCCGCTCACGTTTCTCAACACCATATTATCATGATAGTGTTACATTTCTTAACATAAATATTGGATGTTTGGCCTCCGACAACTAACGGAAATTGCACACAAGTTTTGCGCTTCTAAAAATCAACGTTGTTGCGCAGTGTGTACGCTTTCACTCACTCGTTTGCATATTTTATGCTTCTTTCACCTTGTTCTGTGTAACAAGTATGGATATTTGTTTATTGCATGTCACAAATATATCATGGTGAACAAATTGGTGCAGCACTTACGTACACAATCTTGTGACCAATTACCAAGCTGACGCGGGTAATGAAATAATGGAGAAAAATGGGAAGATTACATTAAAATGCAGTAAATACAGCAACTCGTTTAGGTAAAGCATATCAAGGTAGCAGAGGTTAACAAAACAAATTTAAATATTAAATTTAGTAATAACCTGATCGGATTCGATTGCACAGCCTACAAAACTTTCTCTCCAGAACAAAGAAGACAGGGATCAAAGCTGTTTAGATATGTCACCACCCTAGAAACGTAAATGCTGGTTCAATAACTTAGCAAAATTGTTGTATTTCGACTGCGACCTCTCCGTACAACTGGAGTTCAATAAAAACACGCCCAAACACACACGCTAGCATGCAACGTACACGAGCTCAATCTGTGCAATGGATACATCACTAACTTTTGCTTCATATAGTCCCAGGGACACATGTGTTAACCATCAGATTTTACAGTATCACAAACAGACAAATATAGCATGACCAATAAATATCAAAGAGTTTATAATTTGAAATAGATACATTTATTAAGTATGAATATTCAGAAGTATATAGATTAATTATTTTTAACATATTAGCGGTGATGAACGGGAACTACTGAATGAGACAGGCATGTAACTGTTTATATGGCATTACTCGTCTTTGCATTAGAATATTCGTATGCGATTAACCTGTGTCAATACTTTCAAGCGGATAATTTGATTCGACAAGACAAGCGTTCTGTCGTACATTTGAATAGGCATTACACTACCTGTGCTACAACGACAACTACTCCAGAAAGTAGGATGAGAACGCGTACAGCTTTGAGATCCATTTCGAGTCTGAAAATTCAAAAGAAGTTCTTGAAAATGACAACGTCAGTCGAATAAGTATTCGAATACTTTCCTTTTTTTCAATGTACTGCAAGTGAAACACAAGTCATGGCCATAGCCTGTGTATGATTCGCTTGTCGGAAATATCTGTTTCATGATTGTAGTATATTGAATCCATGAGTTGTACACGTTATTTGTGAATGGAGGCTTCACAATTACAGCAGCATAGTGAGGTTCAAGACAATTTCATGCAAAACGAAATAACGACAAATATTTATTTCTCACCTGGTAAACTTGTTTCGGACGAGCGTTCCCCTGGTTATCGATGAACGGGGATTTATTGGAAGAAGAAGGGCTTTTATTGAATACGATGATATCGGGGGTGCAATCTCTACCTCTCGCTTTTTAATGTCCGCTTTGTGTATTGAATAAACTTTTGGCATAGAGGAAGTACCCCGGTGACATTATTGCTGTCAGTTTGGAGAAAATCGGATATTCGTCTGTTTCTGCCCACTGTTGAATAAATTTGTTTGGCATTTGTCAGTACTTGTGTCCAGTACACTAAAGCTTATATTAAGAAAGTCGGATATTCGTCTGTTTCTGCCCTGTTGAATACACTTTTTGACATTTGTCATTACTTGCATCCAGTAGACTAAAGCTTTCTTAACTTTTGTATATGTGTATCATGAAATCAATTACTTTTCATGATTTTTAAAAATACTACAGGGAGAATATTGCTTCCAAGCAAATAATTATTTTACATATGTTGGCTGTCGTTCGTATCAAAATTTGCGATCAAAAATTGTCGATGTTAAAAAGAAATGTAAAAATAAATAAAAAAGATAGCCAACATAAACCGATTTCTACCACTTTCCATATTGTGTTAAGCCAGAATTGAATATATTTAATTAACAAAACATCGCCCGAACAGCCGATCGGCCGAAAGTTTTAAGGAAATAATCGTCACGCGTACGCATCACCAACAGCTTCACTTTATGGAACAACATTCTGAAATCGGCAGAAGGCTGACAAGGAATGAATTAACTGTTTATCAACCAGTATGGATTCATTCGAAAATTACATCTTTCGAATGACGTACGAAGCTGAAGTCAGTGTAATGTGAATAGCTGTTTTGAATATGCTTTACTCAGGGGGGCAGTCAGTAATTATTTGGCCAGCAAATTCGTCTTGTATCTCTGTCAAAATTATTGAATTCATGATCACATAACAGAATAAAGATAACATCACCTACGAAAAAAATAAAGAAAATTCGAGCTTGTAATAATTATACAAGATTAAATTTCAGTATATCAAAGATTTATTCATATTGTAACGGTTTCGCTTACTGGAGAGGTTAAAGTTGCATCCGTAGCGAGAACGTAGCGCAGAGTGGCTTACGCGTTTCATACAAGCATCGTTTTACATAGTTCGGACTTTACGTGCTGACTCACCGTTCACATAGTCGCATTGACTCATTGACTAGACAATGTTGTAGTCCGGGGTCAATTGTCTTTCCGTGTGTTTTGAGTGAAGATTTTTGCCAACCTAGCTCATCGACTTACTTAATGGCCAAGATTTTCAAAAAAACATTGTTGGCATTTTTTCTGACAACTGTGAAGGTCATTTCAAGGTCATTTTCTTAAAATTAACAAAAATCGTTTATTCTTAGCTATAAAAAGATTTTAATGTCCAATTTGCAACAAAATTGTTTTTGGAAACATGCATTTTGTTATAGATTATTCCTCACAATAATTAACATTTAGGTTTGTTGAAAAAAACGGCTATTGCATTAAGAATATATAGAACTACTTTACCAAAGGTCAATTAAAGGTCAGTATGAAATTTCTAATTTTACCATATTTTGAACATCACATTGATTTTCCATATCTTAAACATCACATTGATTCTCAATTTCAGATTCATAAAACTTATACAACAGTCTCAGGAAATCAGATGTCTAAGGGACCGGTCAGATTTTTTGGCCTTCGGGGGTAGTGGATTCAGGGGGTCACCCTGTTTTTGAAATGCCAAGTAGGGGGTCGACACGGGCTCATACTTGCCTAAAACGCATCTTGCGAGCAATATATTTCATCATTGAGTTGCATTTCGGAGTGCGTTTCAGGCGCGTAACTTTAATAATAATAAGACATATTTTTGAGAG
>LD351384.1:407331-419196 GCA_001465055.1 Ptychodera flava
ACTTAAATATATCAGACATGTATATCAGAGATATCTTATGTTTAAAGATTTTCAGCGTGCCCTTTGGGTGCGTTACTTTAAAATATCAAAAACATTTTTCAGCACGCCCTTATCCGCATGACTTTCATATATCACATATCAGAGATATCTGGATGTTTAATATTTTCGGCGCGCCCTTAGGGCGCAGTATTTTAATCTATCAGACATATCTGTCAGAAATATCTTGGTGTCTGTAATTGAAAGTCAGTTTTGCAAAGTGTACTAATCATTATGAAATCAGCTGTTCATATGAATACCATGACTACTTCCTAATACTTTTCTGTTTCCTCTATTCAGTTATAGAAAGCAACATGAACTAAAATTTCACAAATTTTACATTTGTCTTATAACAGTTCTGGAGATCTGGTTATGCATAAAAAGTGTGGAATATATTCACAGCTCATTCAAAATACTGTATTCAAACTTTAGAATTGACTTTTAAGGTCCTATCTTACAACTAACATGACAACCACCTTTTATTTTACCTTTGTCGCGCAAAGGGGGTCACCCTGTTTTCAAAAGTTGGAATAGGGAGGTCAGTCACTTTTTGACACCCAGGCCGCCCCCAGGCCGAAGACACTGACCGGTCCCTAACATTTCCTGTCAAAGGTCAATGACTTTTAATGCCATAACTCTAATCTGAAGACAGGTTAGCTATAAAAGTAATACGATCACACAATTCCATGTTCCCTACGTATTGCCAAATATTAGTCATGTACTTCTCCCAGGTTTAACACCGCTCCTTCAGCGAAAGAATTTTCCAACAAGGAAAAAAATTCGATATCTGCAGCAAGCATGGTAGTATTGTCATTACCTACATTTGCAGATGCACTCTCACACAATGGGTGTAAGTCTACATTTGTGTTTAAATTTTGCAATACATTTTCAACGTTTTTCAACCAACATCTTTTGTGATATTTAATATCAATGGCTCTAGCATCATTTGGATCTATGGCACCTCTGAGTCTGACTTTTAACAAGTTTGAATTCCCTTGGTTTACTGCTCTATGTAGTTTTTCCCCAGCATTGAATGGAGAGGACCCAAAGAAAACCTATATTGTTGACAGAAATAACACATGCTTTTGTCGTATGTACTAGCTGATGGTCTAGTGAAAGGAACTTTAGGTTCAGATGAACCAGCACTTTCCATGGAAGATGAGGCTTAACGTTGCTTTACCTAATAATACAGAGCTATCACCTTGCTCCAATGCTTTTTCCATAGCGCAATTTTGCTCTCTGGAGTCGACCTCTGTGGCAAGTAAGCTTATTTGCATAGTATTTCCTATGCAAGCTAGCACCATAATCACTGAGTCATGAACTTATTTTTGGAAAGACACTGTCGCCAAATTTACCTCTCTGATGAACAAACTCCAGCACTGTCTCATATGCAGTGGGATTTGACAGAAGCTTACCACTTGCTTCCTGACGTATCAGGCATAAAGAGAACGTTCTGGAAAAGACTTTAAGTCTGTTTCAGAACGTCCTCTTTTCGGAGGGATGATATGTTTTTCCATACTGAAAATTTTGACGAAGTTACTTGCATGCAATGTCAGTTATGTGAAATGTTTATATGTGAAACGCAACCACTAAATGTTGACTATTCCGTGACAATAAAATATTTAGTAAAGAGCCTTTGGATGACGGTTTCTGAGAAACTACTAACACCGTATGCGACTTATCTCGTCGTCTTTAACCCTAAATAACCTACGGAGTCCCTGTGTCTAAATAAAGGATCAACTCATTGCTAATGAATCATTTTTCGTACTCGGCATCGATGTTTTGACAATGGGTGTCTTGGTTAGTACAACATTGTGTGTACTGCAGTTGAATTTCAAAAGACACAGGTAATAGCCTAAGGGTATATTTCTCAGCGCGGCTGCGCAGAGGCTTAGTTTTGATGAATGGCTTCTACATGTAGTCTATGTTTAGCAACGAGCCTCTAATCCCTGCTATTGTTACTAAGGAAACCTCCAAATCGTTTTACATGACTTGGAGAGAAATGCGAGGAAAAGGGATGACTTACTCTTACTAAAAGTAAAGAGTACACTGCTAGCTGCACAGTAATCCAGTCTACACTCGTTAAATTCTGCACAGAGGTCTGGATTTTACAACCTTGCGGAGCTGGTAATACTGCAGACGGCTTACAGTAATTACGCTGAAATGCACGGAGATTGATAAAATAACGCCTATGATGTAGTTGTCAAGGGCAGTGCATATCAGAAAGTGATCTGTGTCATTAACACAGTGTATGGGAAACGATGTACAACTGCAACACAAGCAAATCCTTATAACTGTGTATAAATCCATATAAAACTGTAAAAACCAGATCCAATAATGCCTCAAACAAGGATTTTTAAATCTTTTATGAGCTGTTAAGTTCCCTTACACCAATGAAGGTATTATAAAGTAGTTTGGTCAATGATTATAGCCAATTTGTATGAACTACAATGCTTAATTAATGGAATTTGCTGAGTACTGAATGACCTTGAATTTGACCTTGACACAGTGGAAAGAAAAATTGCCAACAATATTTTTTGGACTGTCCAGGTATTAAGGAACAAAATGATATATGTTGACAAGAGTCTTCACGAAATGCACACGGAAGCCAAAATCACGCGCGACAAGTGACCCCGGACTATTGCTTTGATATCTGGTTTACAGAATACTGTGAGAAAAACTTGAAAACTGAAAATTTTACTTTTTATTTGAACAAGCGTACAAGGCCATGGTGGTAAAATAAAACATGTTTATCAGCATGGCAACGTCTGACGTCACCTGTGACTTCCACTGCAATTAGTACTTTGACTTTGTTCAGTGCGACTTTGTATCCTATTTGTTGGGAAAACATCTCAAAATAAAAAAGCAATCGAAAAAACAACAACAAAAAACAAAGGAAAGGAATGTCTGTATTGAACACCATGACATAATCACAACATGATAAGAGCGCGCAGAAAATGATGACGTATCCGTTCATCTTCCGTTCACGTACGCAACGTTTTAACATTTTTAACAATATCAACAACGAAGTACCATTCAAACAAACACACGCATCGATATCTCTCTCTCTCTCTCTCTCTCTCTCTCTCTCTCTCTCTCTCTCTCTCATAGCAAAGCATAAACGCATTCTAAATCTACAAAAGCTCCACTAAGACCAAGAAAAATTAAAAAAATTGTTTCCCATCCTCGCAAGCGTCAATATAGACCCCGCGCGTCAACCTTTTTTCCTGCTCACAAGGAAACAAAATGAAAATAATACATAATAATGCAAAAATACGCGACGATAGCGCATAACACAGTGCTGTATAAAACAGAACTGTTAACAAAATAACTGATAATACTATTCCATTCAGAACTGTACACATATGTTTCTGTTATATTAAGCTGCAGTGCACTGTCAAACCGCATAACTGTTTCTATACAAAAATACTAAACCAACACTGCTATGCATTTATCTCAGCGTGCATTCCTATGTTGTTTTCATGTTTTTTCTGCGCGTGTTTATTGGTTGAAGAATAAAAACATGAGAAGTAAAAAAAACTGCTTGAAGAATAAAAACATGAGAAGTAAAAAAACTGCGTCATCGCATCAATTTTGCAATATGTCTCGGATGAGAAACAAACTTTTTATTTTCCTTGGCCTATGTTCACATCCGTATGCATACAATAAAAAGCTGCGGCAGTGGACACGTGGTCATTTACATAAAATGTAAACAACAGCAAATCAAAAGTGAAGCCTTGCGGGACACAGGTTTTTATCATTGAAACTGTAGAAGTAATTCTATATTATAGCCAATCTGTGTATGGTTACTTCAATGGGCATGAATTACTTTGAGTTCGGTATGTCTCACTCCAAAGTGGTCTAGTTTATCTGTTAAAATGGAGTGGTCATTATTATCAAACGCTCTTTAAATAAAGTGCTACCATACCGCCGATTTTACTCTGATGTCAAGCTTCATGTATTGATTCTCTAAGTCAAAGCAAGCTGATTTTTGTAGGAAATAGTCTGCAAAATCCTGACTTTACATTTGGCATGATCGTATTTGTACTTAGGGTGTCACAAAAATCATGGCGCATTCGAAGGGGAGCAAGGGATATCACTTTACATTAGGATTTGGTTATCGTTCATTCCGCGTATGGATCTTGACAACCCGATTCTGACGAGTTTAAGCGTTCAATTCAATTCAATTCAATTCAATTCAATTCAATTCAATTCAATTCAATTCAATTTAATTCAAATTACTTTATTATCCATATATGAAACACGTACAGATGGAAAATTTTCTCCAGGCGCCACAAAGCAATGTGGCTATTTCAACTGGTCGTTTTGCAGATGCCTTCCTCAAAACTTGAAAAAAAAAGAGAAGCTTGTAAAAATTATATTCTGAGATGTTTAAGATAAAATTCCCTCAGAGAAGGAGTGAAGCGGGTACAGATTGCAAAAAAAATAGAAATTAAGTCAGGCGTTAAGAAAAAAAAAAGGGATTTGTCTCTGTTCGAAAGACGGTCAGAAGAGATAGTGTCACACAAAACCACTGAGTACATGCCTCATATATCGAACGTAGCGCGCCCCATAGGATTCAACGGTAACTCGTCGATGACGTCACGGGCCTCATAGTCATCATTTGACTGAAAGTGAACGGAACTATTTTAAAGGTATACCTTCTGTTCCAATGTTGCCACAGTAATAAAATAAAAGTACCGAAAAGTACACAGTCGTAAAAAGATGGGTTGCTCAGTTTTGGAAGGATTGGGTGAAAACAAATTCTCGGGGTGTTTCAGTTTCGCAATATGACATAGTTCCCATTGATTTCGATGAGTTGAATGCCACCGAAGTAAACTTTTTGGCTGCAGTATTTCTTTGTGGAAGTCCGTAAGTGTAAGGTGGCAAGAAATATATACAAAATACACTTTACCAGCTGGCGCGTGGGTTCTAACGACATCGAAGAGACGATTTGGAGCGTTTTTTATATGAAATTCTTAGCCGAAAAAGACGGCAATCTTCACAAGTCGTCGAACTCTCGATGGTATGTTTACACTCAACTGCGAATATCCAATTTCATTTACATGATTTATCCTATGTAAAAGCCTGACAAGCCCGACAAGTATTGAGATTCGCAGTATGATCGTCAAAAGGCCTCATGAATAAATAACGACTTTCGAATGGAGCATTCTGATAGGTGGATTTCCGCAGGATAGGTTTTAAAAATAAATTGCATGACAAAACAAATGGTAGGTTATGGCTCTGATTTTTTTTAATTTGTCCAAAAAATGGTTGTAGGCCATTAAGAACTGCTATGTTTTGTTCTTCTCCTTTCATATGTACTGGTTAATGCAAACAACTTAAAGGGCTTTCGACAGTGTTTTAAAAAGATAATGACATTGATGCCGCTTTCTAGGTTCTATTCTAGGTAGCGTTTCCATCATACTCTTTCTGCTGATGTGCAGTTGGCTCGGAGGGTTATATGTGATTGGTTGATTGTCAATATGCGCAGCAAATTCAGCAAACCAATTGCATAACAGCTTCCGAGATGCTGCACATTAGCCCTACTCTTTAATTAACAACATGATTATGATATGACGCTATTCAGCATGCACGAGGATACTCACCACTTCGGGTTTGGGGGAGGAAGCGACCTCGTGAAACCGAGAGGGAGCTAATCCCGCACCATTTGGAATGTATAAAAGTGATCAAGATCTGGATTGACATACAAATTAATAAAAAAATAAAGGAAACAATACAAGTCGTTCAGTTAATCCATTCTGAAGGGGTCGGGTGGATTTCGTTTGCTGCGAAGCAAGAATGCTTAAATCCCTTTCCCCCTCACCACCCATCCTCTGCCATCTGCCATGGAAAATAGAATAAGAATAAACGGTGTTTGTGTGATGGCTTCTTTTGAAGTTCCTTCTTCAGTAATTGCCAATTTACAACAGCATTGTCAAAATAAACAACATTACTGTGGCAAGTGTTACCCTGGAGTTACCCAACCTCATACTTCCGCAAGGCGGCATAATCACAGCTAACAATTGAATTTAGGCAAGATATCTTTCGTAATGAGAATACCTTAGTTTGTCGACATCTTGCTTTTTAGTATAACAATAAAGCATTCTCCATGTATGCATATTAAACACCTATTGCCTGGTCGTGAGGGCTATAGCGCCCGTCTATTACCCCGAAGGGCCGTGTGTTACCAAAAACACATCGCTATTCCCCGAGGCCGTAGGCGAGGGGTATAGCGACGGATGTGTTTCTGGTAAGACACGGCCACGAGGGGTAATAGACGAGCGCTATAGCCCGAATAAAGACCAGGCTGTAGGTGTTTTATAACACACCACATGTATATGTTGTATTGTTATATAGTTTTTAATGTGTTTTGATATTTTGCACCGCAACAATCCATTGTGACAAGTTTACTGGGCGATTTACAGCGGTTTCAGTTGTACTTGGTATCACTTTCTTTCAAAAATATTCTGAGCATACCTAGCGACATCCTTAGTTACACTTTAATCTTTTCCGTTGATGAGCTGTTCAAGTTCCTACGCTGTTGGAATGTTGGAAAATGTTTGAAAATCTGTTTTAGAGAATGTGTGGTCACCTATCCCGGACGCACATCACGTTCAAGTCACCCGCCATTGTTGCAAAGCTGCAGACGACACTACGGTCACGTGACCGGGCACTTTTCCAAATTTGGTCAGAACTATTTCGCTAGGGAAATAGCTTTTCAAAAAATACCCTCTGACGTCACTTTTTTCGATCCGGTGGGGACTAGACGTATCTATTTTCTGGTCACGTGACGTATTCTGGCGAATCGCGACACGGAATGAGTATGTGGCGTGTTATAATTATAAATACTACACTTGAAACATTACATATATTTATGCATATTTTATTCATGTGTTTATTTCATCGGTATTTCCGCATTTAACTATTTATCAACAAAATGTTGTGGTGACCTGTCATTTACTTTAATAATCAAAATTTATATCATGATTTAAGGGAAAAAAACTACTTTTTCACTGTAAATACGTATTCCTCCTTACAGTCAAAAACGGGTGACCTTCCTATTCAAACAAGAGTGTGACCATCTCCGAAATGCTAAAATAAATGTCTAGTTTTCCATTCACTTACTCTTCCATTGAGGAGAGAAAACACATTCCTCGGCGCAAATTAATGAAATCGCAACGTTGCAAATATGTGCACGCACAAGAAACAAAACTCTTCACAGAGGGCGCTGCCGAGAGACCTGTGAAACTCACAGAGTTGTTTCTCGTTCAGCTGAACCATGGAGCTAACTGGACCCCCAAGCATAACAAACTGAACATACCTTGTTTTATTTATCAGTATATTTCTACTGGCAGTTATGATACCTGCAACATGGTTGTTGGGTAACCCCAGGATAAGACACTGCGTCCTCAGGTCGCACACAATGCGTCTGCATTGATCCTATTGAAGAGAGAGAGACTGGTGCAAAGTACTAAATATTGCGATCTTATTTGTTAATCTTCAACTTGTGCGTCGTTAAACTTGAAGTTTCCGAAGCGTTGAAGTAAAATTATAGAATAAGTGATTGCTACGAGCTTTTTTGATTGGTTAAACTTGAAATAAATCATCAGAACATACTCTTCTTTGTTTCATATGGGGTTTACACCACACGTTATTTTTCAGCAGGTTAAGTTTTCGGTGTCTATACGCATCCGAAGTCCAGCTAAGGGAATGTCCCATTATTGGATCGGGAGTTGTAACCCTGTTTTCTCTCTCTTTTTTCCTGCTTTTCTGTTTCTTCCTGGGTAAATTAAATATGATTAAATGGCGGAAAAAAATATGATTAAATGGCGGAAAATAACAGTTCTTCGAGATCAGTTATTTGGCTGGGCAGGTAAAAGTTTTGTTACGCAATTACACTGTACCTGACGAACGGACAATGCAAATAACTTTCAATAATTGTCTTCTGAGATCAGAGGTGAAGTATACTGGGCCCATGTATTAGAGATAGAATTATTAGGTTAATTCTGCCTTGATTTGGGAGCCAATTATTACTCGCCGTGATGTTTGGTTGTCATTTTCTATATGATTTCCCCCTGGTCTATGATGGATAGACTCAAGCCATATTAACTGAATTGCCAAGACTTCGAAGAACAACAGCAAGCGGAATATTATTGACACTTGGCAAGGCTTCTTGACATGGTGAACATATTTTTTTATCAAACAAATGAACTTCTCTCACCCTTGTGCTGTGTGAGGTAAAACCAACCTTGCAGTTTTCCAATATCAGATAACCCCTAACGGATATTGTGGACCCATCTTGGCCATAACCTATAAAAACTGCCTTCAAGTTTTGGGTAAAGCACTATTCTATTTGTTTGCTTTCGCTTTGTTTGGCATGTTTTGGTTATAAAATCAAGCACAGTGACCCGTCATATGACATGTGACATGTGACCATGTGACCTTCAGGTTCAAATACACCATTCTGCATGTCATAATCAATTTGTATACATGTCAAAAGCTATTGTTTTGCCACATCATTTGTGTGATAACAGGTAATGGTCTACGACTGGGCTGATTTTTCTGCTGCACAATTGCCTATGTTTAGGCTCGAGGTCAAATTTCAAACAACGGGGTGGTATTGTAGAACTCTATGTACAGGTCAAGTGGCGTTCGGTACATACGCAATTGAATACACAAGCAAAGAGGAATAACTATCGCAAAATAATGTCTATTATACCTGCTGCAGCGCTAGCAGGTATAAAGCATCGGCACCTTTCAGTCAGCATACTCTGAACGAATTGTCGTATTATCGATTGGGGAATCGGTCACAATATGCTTGGTGGATGTGGAAGGCCTGGCAACTGAAAGCATTTTGAATTTTGGGGAAAGTATCAAATGTTGCACCAAGTCTGCAAAGTATCATATTTTGGAACGCGAAAAAAATTGTTCATCCTTATTATTCATTATCTCTGTATAGAAAAGTTTACTTAGACACGATACCGGTGCGGATTCATTGTGGAATAGAAATGCAGTTTGACCTTTAAACGCTAATTGGAGGGAAGTAGTTAAGAAAGTTGATGAAATTACGCGAAAACTCATAAACACTTCACAGTAACATAGTCATGATAGCAAGTCTATCTTTTTATGTTCGTCTGGGCAACGATGCAAATTGTGTAAGCAGATGACACGATAAATGAAAAGAATGTTTACTTCTTTATATGATACTTTCGTATGGTTATCACTCATCATTTAGCCTCGGTGTGTAGAGAGACTGCGGGTTGACCTTAAAGATTTGTGTCAACTGTACCCCCATTTTTAATTGAGAAGTTTTCACGAAAGCGAGAAGGTCTCACGAAAGCGAACTTACGAAATTTCTTCTTGTTTTACTTTTGCAAAATGCTTAACTTTTAAATGTATGTCGCATAAAATTGTAATGATATGTATTTTTTTGCAGCTAGTTTGCCACGACCATAATTGTGTGTACATACAGTTGTGAGCTATCACAATGATAAAATGGAAGCATAAAAAAAACATTTGAAAACTGTTATGAGTGGGACTGAGAATTGCAATTCTTTAATTTATTTTTAGTTCCGCTTTTTTCTTACATAGTTCATTTGTGTTTCTGTTTTAATTTTAGAATTACTGTTGACATTCTGCAACCTCTAAGGAAAAAACACATCGCTTTTCAGATTAAATTTCCTAAACTTTTGCATGATCAACTCTTAATTCATGAGCTTTTTGATTTTCTTGGGATGGTCCGATCTCTGACACTCAGAGAATTTACGACCCTCGCAACATCAATGTATCTTAAATTGGAGGTGGAGGTCACCAGTAACGAAGTCTGCAGTATGAACAAGATAACTGCAAAACTAACTCAGTCTGGAATAAACATCCCTTTGCACCTGTCATTTTGTGTTTATAAGGCTTTTTACTCTTTGGACTCGTACTGGTATCGTACGATGGAACTGTCAACATAATAGCGATTAACAAGAAATGTATATTAATCGACACTTCTCTTTTACGACGAAAGAAGTAAAACCGTGGATGGAAAGCACGTATTTATATTGGTCTCCGTTATGACAGTTATTGTTTGTTTACATAGTCGCTCGTGAACATTAATCACCAAAATGTGCGGGCCTTTCAAAACTTCTCAGTAATTTGTAATTCAGCCATTAGATAAAAAAATACTTTCGGTTCCCCAATATTTCAGAAGGGAACCTATATTGTCGCTTTGACGAACTCGCTCACTCATATGTCATTTGTTTGAGTCACTGATTTAACGTTCGCGAGTATGCACTTTTAAACATTTTGGATGGCCGATGATAGTAAACTCTGTTAAACAAAGGTTGCACTGCTTGTTATCGCTGTCATATAGCTTGGATATATATATATATATATATATATATATATATATATATATATATATATATATATATATATATATATATATATTATACGTGTGTGTACATAGTTACATAATTACATTCATCATTCATTCATTCATTTATTCATATTGGTAAATCTTATTTCGTATTGATTTTATCTATCACCTGCTGAAGTTTTGATAAAAACAATGTATCTATGTATTGACATTATCACTGCTTTTGTCTTCAGAAATTTGTTTCACATTTCCTTGGCTGGCCGAGATAAAGCCACAATGCAATTTTCTGTGTTTGCTTGATGTCCTAACACATGATGCGTGTATTCTTCTATTCTTTGATTCAATCTTGTCAAGCAAGCTTGTTGTCCCATGCCATTTCTTTTTTGAATAATTATATTGTTTAGAACTTCAGTTTTGAATTGAAAACTACGAGATTTCGCCTTTGAGTCGACTTCAAATACCATCTGTATCTTAAATTTATTAGAGTCATTGTTGATTTTAGACACGGTAGTAATTAAAGTTTTGTCAACCCAACTTCAATGTACCTCCATGATCATGAATATTCTATGTTGACGTTATACGGTATCCAGTTGTTTGCAATCTGGGTCCCATTAGCCCATTGCGTTGTTGTCAAGACCCTTCCTCCCCGCCAAACAAAACAATCCCCCAAGTATATAAACGTGGACATCCCAAATCATGAGGGGAAGCTGCTGACTGATTTCACTATTCTTTTGCCCATCTGACTATGAGCAGGATTTTGATGAAACACAGAGGCAAGAAACACATATGTGATGATCAGTTATCAAAGTGATATGGCAATGGCCAGATGTAAATTGAGTTATTTTTTACATAGTCTGACAGTTTTATGTATATCAAATAGAAATTGTGAATAAGTTATATGGAAATCGTTAATCTCAATGTTTGTTTCTAGTATATGTGAGGTATAATTTTATATAATTTTGAACAATAAGGTAGATTGACAACTTTAAAAATGTATAAAACGTCGACAAAACATCCTAAATGTTGTATTGGATATTGCTGTTGTGTGTGAATACAAGAATGTCACCATTAATCTTACACGTACCGTTATACATTATAGGGACCATGAACTCCTCAACTGATCACAAGACGTCTACTAAAATCGAATATTCGCAAAATGTCATGAGGTTGTTCGCAAATATTTTACATTACAATACGTAACTCCTCTGTTCCACATATATATTTTGTTTGTTTCAGTTTCTGAATGAATTACCGACAAACAATTTGAAAAGAGCGGTGACGCCACTGTTGCCTAGTAAAAATCACGAACATGGCTTTTTTGACTAAATACTTCACAAAGCACTTTATTTCAAATTAAAAGTAATACAGTACACTAATAGAAGTGCAAGTCTGACAATTTAGAGACATAAAATATTTTTCGCCCAAAGAGTTGTATACCCTATTTACATAAAAATAAAGACCTA